>REGL01002860.1:18813-29577 GCA_004194395.1 Aurelia aurita complex sp. Pacific
CATATGAGATATGGCAACCAAATTTGGCACAAAGGTAGTTCATCATATAAACAATGATAATTTGAAATCATAATTCAATTAGCGATGTTGTTGTTGTTGCTAGATCATGATCATCATTATGATATCATATGAGGTCATATAAAAGAAAGCTTGCTAAAAGGTTGTGAAACTTGAATTTTCATATAAGAATGAAAGATATTGATCAAAAGATATATAAATTTATTATTTAAATTTAATTGGACCAATTAAAAATGATTTAGAGAGATAAAAATGATTTAGAGAGATACAAAGTATGTTTTTTACAGAGTGCGGTATGACAAATTGGTAACCATGGAAACAAGGTTAAAAATAGAATGTTTAAATTGCTACAATTTTAGTGCTCTATGATACAAAGTTAAACTAACGAAATCTCAGAAGCCTGCTGCATACATGGGAAAAGTTATAAACAAAAATATACTAGGGGGGGGCGGAATCCGCCCCCCAGGTCAGATAGGGTTAAAATAGCAAAACCAACATGAAATTTGACTGAAGGCTATTTTATTTAAAGTAGGATTATCAATGACAGACACCTTACCTTTCAAATTGACAGCTTTTGAACTATCATTAGAAGGCTTTGGAGTTGCTGACATCGATAGATTCAATTCAAATGGTAGACTTGATGTAGATGGTAGATTTGATGTAGATGGTAGATTTGATGTAGATGGTAGATTTGATGTAGATGGTAGATTTGATGTAGATGGTAGATTTGATGTAGATGGTAGATTTGATGTAGATGGTAGATTCAATTCAAATGATAAGTTCGAATCACATGATAGATTCGATTCTGATGTTGTCGATGACGCACAAGCAAAATCTGGATCTGCGACATTATCTTCATCATCATCATCATCCGAGTCAAATTCAAATCCCTGAAAATGTAATGGAAATGAAATTAAACAATATCTTTGGAGGTTGCTGTAGAACTGCCTGGTGGCTGCAGAACTGCAGAAAACAAAGGACATATAAAATACTGGTGCTTGACAATTTGGAGCTGCCAGCAATATCAAACCAAACTGATAAGAAGTAAGTCTCTTCTCAGATAATGTATGCAAGCTTCATGTTTATTTTCTTTAATATTCCTGAAAAATCATCAGATATCTAGAGGATCATTAACTGGGCAAATGAGAAATCAAATGAGATATTTTTGGCAAGGAAATTGCTCAAATTGTTGGGGAAATAATCATTAAAGTTCAAAATAAACTGTTATCACTTGGAAAGGAAATATATTTCCACAGTTATCCCACATGTAGAGGGCATGTTTGGTTTGTGAATGAACATGTGCAGAGAATCCAGTCACAATAGAAACAAGGATTAGCAAAGAAACAAAGAGATTCTTGCGCATGGCAATAGATTTCCTGGTTCTTCATTTCCTTTCCATTTTATAAACATCATTAGAGGCTCAGACAAAAGGGGCAGTCATATCCTTCACAAAAATGCATTTGACCATGCATACAACATACAGTAACAACCCTCATAAAAGAACCTTCATTTATAAAGAGCCTACAGCCTGAAATTATATATTAGTTACCCAATGAATAAGAACCATTTCAGCCTGATATCTTAACTAGGTTCTTAATAAAGGGTGTCATTCAACTGATTCATTCATCCATGTGAATACAGAACTATTATAGGCAGGCAAAATCTGGGTGAGACTGGGGTGAAATGTGTAGGGGAAAGAACCGTAATAAATTTTGGCTAACCCTTTCCATATATCAAGAACCTACACCCTGGATACTGGAGGTACCTCATTGTATAAGAACATACACAGGCTGACTTCAAAATCTTAGGTTATAATGGTTGGAAAAAATAATTCCCTTTCTGCGAAGCAACCTCAAACAAAAATTCTTCCTTCTGGTGTTTTACCAATTTTCTCTTGTGCGAGATTAAAGTTGAATTATTGCACAACACATATTTCAGTTTCTTATAGGTATTTTTAGAGTTACTCAGAATAGTCTGCTGTTAGAATCGGGTTTTAGGAATCGAGCAAGTGTATTACTTCTCAAGAATCGTTTCATAGGCAATCAATTACTGGCACTAATTTGTTGATTGTGTACAGTGTAGGTGATAGTCCACCTAGAATTGCAATTACTTTTCACAGCTTCAATGAATCACACAACTATAAATGAAAGGAGCCTAATCTAAACATTCCGTCCCGTTGTCTTTCTGATCTCTCCTCTTCCATTTCCCTCAATATTGCCAATCATCATCTTCTCTTTCATCGTATTTCTATCTTTTCCTTCTGTTTTTCTTGCATCTTTTCCCTCCCTTCGTTGTTTCCGACATTCTATTCCATTTTCTCTTTATCTCCCCTTTCTTCCTTCTAGACAACCAAGCTTCCTGCAAAGCTGCTTTGCAGCTTCACGCATTATTCCTACCTCTGTTAATGATGCCATGGTAAACAAAAATAAATATACACCCCCCTGCAGTAGCTGCATTTTTCTGAAAAAAATCTTCTTTGCAAGGCATACAATACGAACACGCAAAATAGAAACCAATTTTAAGAAACCCAGTTTGATTTTTTAGAAATGATATCCTTGAATACGAAACTTAAAAATGGCACCCTTAACAATACAGGCTGTTTGAAAACAAATGTTTCTATTTTCCAGGTCCGCACTGTAGCACTTTTCAGGAAAAAATCATTTATAGGTAATGCTGAAAATACGAACTGGGAAAGGGAAGCACTCAAGAAATGGAATCTCGTCAGACTTTAAAGCCTTCCTCCCTGAAGGATCATTCTTTTTATTATATTCAACAAATAAAGAATTGTAATCAATAATTGCATATAACTACCTTGTGTAAAGTCAAAGTAGATTGCCTGGTGGCTCGAGAAGTTCCAGTCTGTAAAATAATTCAAGTGAAAACCCATAAATTCACAAGGAATAAACACATGAAGTATCTAGATGGAAAATGTGTTGCTCCTTTCTATGGGATACGTCCATGTGCAGTCTGAGTAATTTTCATCGGAAAAGAAGGGATTGCTCAATCTTACCATAAAAAACGGCAAGGATATACTGTTATTTGACACTGATAAATGTTTGAAAGAAACCTATTCCAAACATATTCATATTCATAATATATATATATTTTTCATGAGTGGGCTATCACAATTGGAGAATTAAAATGTGCCCCTGCCTGGCATCGAACCCGGGGTCTTCGTGTCAAAAGTTTCTCGAACATTCCACTGCGCCATTCAAGCTAACATATATATATACATGTTAGCATATATACATATATATCGATAATTCCAATGGAAGTAAACTAGCAAGAAGAAACGCTTGCATCACAATCTGACACCAAAGAAACGTTGACTTTTACATTGTCAGGAAAGTTCAGTCACTTTCTTCAAATTTAGCCTTTGAGTATCACAACAATCTGCCTGACAACAATATTGCTTCAACACATTAGATGACAGTGGTAGTCAACAGCTATTGATAACTGCATGAATCTAAAAATAAACACCCACATTAGCCATGACTGAAGTATCCGATGTCATGCTGTTTGCAACTTGCTTTGTTTTGTTGTGCATTGCTTGTTTCATTAAGCTAACTTGCACTTGCATCCTTTCAAATAACATTCAGATATTGCAATGATCTCGGATGGCTGCTAATGCTGACATGCAACTTTTTGTTTATCAAGGCTGCTGCCACTCCAGAAGAGCCACACTTAATTGTTGAGCATCCCTTGCTGGTTACCCTCAAAGAATCATTCATGTTAGCATAACATCAGAGATTCCACACCAGTAAGGGAATCTTGCAAGGTCAAATAGGTTGAAGTTTGAAAATTGCTTTGAACGAGCCGGCAGTTTCATTCCTGAGTTAATGAGCCCAAACACCCATCCATAGTGTCTCACTCTTTGGACACAAAAGGCATATGTGGAATAACATATACCAAAGAAAAGTTTGTAAATACTACAGGAACTTCTTCCAAGCAAAATATCAACTTACATGCAATGGACTGCTTCCTTGCTCTTGCTCTTCATCTGTATCTGATATATCCGGGAAGTCTCCCTTTATGCCAGAGTCATTTCTCATCTCGCTCTGAAATCATTTTAAGGTAAAATTAATAACAGAAAAGTATAATTTTGAGTTCCAGCATTAATGATAAAGTTACCCTGGGAATCAGATACTGGCCATCATGTTACAAAAGGAAATTGCAACATAAGCATTCAAACGGAAGCAGAATCTTTACACAACTTACTTCTTCCAAACTGATATCTTGTACAGAGGGCAACGACTGACCATGTTCTCCATCATCCTCACTTTCATTGATGTTGTCCATTCCTAAAAATAAGTGGAAAACTTACAGAGAGCAATTCTTAACATGCTCAGATAACATTCTGAGATCAATATAGCTCAATATAATGGAGAACAAAACCAATAGTTCTGACAATACTAATCATTTTGTTGCAAATTGTTCCCGAGCATCCATTTACAGTAAAAACCTGCACATAAGAACCTAAGATTTTGAACTAAGCCCGTTTAGGTCCTTATGCAATGAGGTACCTCCAGTAATCAGGGTGTAGGTTCTTAACATAGGGTCAGGCTTAGCCAAATTGATTACGATTCTTAACCCTACATATTTCACCCCAAGCTTACCCAGTTTACTTGGCTTGTGTTATTTCCCAATGAATGAATAAATGAATGATTAAATTAATTAATTAATGAAACCCTTTATTAAGAACCTAGTTAAGATATCAGGCTGAAATGGTTCCTATTTATTGGGTACAAAATATATAATTTCAGACTGTAGGCTCTTGATATATGAAGGTTCTTGTGTGTGGGTCTTACTTTAAGCCTTACCGTTAATATCTTGCAAAAACGACTTGAACGTCAGTTTACTTCTATCTTCTTGCTTTTTCTGCATCTAAAAGTCAAAGAGATGTATTTTGTTAACAGTATTCATCAATGAACTTTTCTTGAAATGTTTTTATCCATTTCAAGTGACTGAAGTTTATTACCAAAATAAAATTCCTAAGATATTATCTCTTGTATTATATTATTACGATATTATCTCTTGTATCTGTCTGAAAAAATGATTGCCCTCTGTTCCTTATTCAAAGTTCATGCTCTAAAGAAAAGTTGGACTTCAGCTTTTCCACATAATCGAAAACACGGACTGGAAAATGAAGGAATATTCTAAGAAATGAATGAATTACGATATATTCGACACTGCTTTTCATACTGTAGGCAAAATTTAAACTATGGAAGCAACATTTCAAAAGATGATCGAGCATTTCTGCTGTATGCTGATACCTTGTTTGTGTTCATAACATTTGCTTTTAGGAAACTAAGTGTGATTCAGCTCCTCATGTTTTATTTGGGTTACCTGGTAGATATTTAAAGTCCATCAATTTACCTGCAATTCCGGACAATTTCAAGTACCTTCATTTTCAGTAAATTATGGGCAATTGAAAACCAGGCTGTTCCATTTCGGAAAATAATGTGCGCATTAGGAGAAAAATTCAAAAACCTGTATTTCCTTTTGAATCAATTTTGTGGTTTTGATATTCATTAAAATATTATAAACTTTTCCCTAAATACATAAAGACTAACTTTTAGCAGCGTCTCTGCCAGCCTCTTGCTTTGAAATTCCTTCAAATTTGCTTACATTGATTCTAAGGAACAACGCTAAACTAGAAGTAACGAACCGTTAATAAGTGTGCGCATTCCGTATAGAAGTTTGGATTAATGTAAGATAACTCTGCTTTCTGCTGCTATGAGGACACACAGTTGCTTTGTGTTTGGAAGAGGTCCCAAGACGTTCACCTTTATTTATGCAGTTCTATTTCCAGAACTTGATTGAATTTGATAAAGAATTGAATGGGGCAAAGTGATACAACTTTATGATGAAATGTATTAGCAAAACCAAATGAGTTGTCGTTTTTGTGATTGCAAAGATGAGAGGTATCTCAGATGCCAGCACTGGGCAATGATGCAATACTTTTTTCTGCTCTACAGTACAAATACTGTATGGCTGAATTACTGTAGCTTATACACTGTAAATAATGCAGGCCAGGAAAAGCACAGGTAAAAGAGTAATAAGGTACACCATGTAATGTTCCATTAAATCCTCAGTATAATCCTGCAGTATATGTAATCACAACTCCATGCAATGTCTTGTATGTTGTATGTGAAACATATATGTCAACATATATAGTATGTCCTCATACAGAACAATAACGCCTTATTTAATTGCATTTAGGGCAATGCTACAGTTATGGAATCTTGCATGTACTGTAATGCATCCTTTTGAAAATACTCCATGGACTTCTGTAGGGCTTGTAACCAAATGCAATTAAGCATAGTTCTTCAAATATTCTAGCAAATACAGCAAACACAAATGTCTAAATAATGCAATTGGTATCTTTTTTTGATCAACCAATTTCATGTGGATCCACCATGTCTGTAAGATTTTAATAACCATCATGGGTCTTTCTTCAATGCCATGTCATACATCAGCTTTTAGCTGGCCATTTCTTGCGTGAGTCAACAATGTCTATTAGTTTGCACAAGCACTTCAGGATAGTTTTCATTCGGTTCGGGATAGTTTCTTTCACAGAATACTTGCCAGCACAGTCAAACTTGCGAACTTTCTCCAGCTCAGCAATCAGCAAATCTTCCTGTTGTTTCAGACTCTGCCCATTGACCTTGTTCATTAGCCTGATTATTAGCTCATATGGTCTCGTTAAGGTCTCGTTTGGTCTCGTTCATTAGTTCGTTAGCCTGAGCCTCGCTTGTATGGTCTCGTTTGGTCTCGTTTGGTCTCGTTTGGTCTGTGAATCAGGCTACTCGTTCATGTGATCTTTTTCGAATTCTGTCATTGGCTGGATTGCTCAACAAAGCGCATGTGATAGCTTCTAAGTCTTTCATTGGTTGCATCGTTGAATCAGAGAAGTGCACCCATCAGTGCATGTGATCAAGAATGGCAATGTGATAATTGGCAATGTGATCACTTGCTGCATGGTCGATCAATGCATGTGATAAAGAAAATTACAGGCTATGCGAACGTTTTGAACAGCGGTAATGAAGCGATATACAAACAAATATGCGTGGCCAGCAAACGAAAACCACAAAAACCTAAGACCTTACTATTAGTAAGCACTCTCCTCCGTCGCGCGCAATACTTCAAATCATTTCGAATGAAGAAAGCTTTTTGAGATTAAATGTTTAGTTTTGAACAATTAAGTAACACATCTACCTTTGCTTTGTGTTCAACTAATGTTGAAGTTGGCTGCTTCCTTTTTCTTTCTTTCAATAAAGGAGGTCCCTGAAAGGAGAAGAAAAGATATAAAAATCTGCTACAGCAAAATAAACTCACTTCCATAAGTTTACTTAAAGTTAGTTGACGGAGATAAGTAGCTACCTCAAGAGCTGCATATGCATGCCAAAAATTATCCCATTGTATTTGATGATTTCCACACGTGAGTGGATATTGTTTCGCTAGAGGAACAATAGCATGCGAAGGCGTTTCTTTGTCCTATTTATAGATTACCTCTACTTAGCTCCGTCAACTAAGAAGTGAAACAAAAATTCCAAAACAATAATTACATCCACATTCAAGGATTATAAGCAATCTTGCCTAGCAACTTGATATGTTTTGAGAAAGGCTTGCGAACGGCTTAAAACAATTAATTAAGCACAAATCTAATTCCTTTCAGATCTTACTTCCACATTTCATCGCAATTTGTACATTGATTTAAAATATGGATGAGAATCAAGGATGAGAATCAAACGTTGTGAAGGTACCCCCATCAAACCAAAACTGTATCATCCTGACAGACCAATAATATTGCATAAATCCTAATAAGTCTCATTCTGAATCCCAGGGAAAATAATAGTATTCAAATAATCAGCACATGCAGAGCTAAGGATGAATTAATGAATCTTCCAACAAATAAAACAAATTGTGATGTTAGAGAAGATATTCTTGAATCTCAAACCTTCTATAAGATTTCAAAAACATAACATATGTTACTTACTTCCAATGATTTTTCTGCACCAGACCCTGAGGCTGTGCCTGGGAGAGAATCCATATCTAAGTCATCATTTTCCTGACAAAAGAGGACAAAATCTTTGTAGAATGTTCTTTCAATATATCAAAAGTACAGTAAAAGGATCAGCAACTAATATGAAAATGATTATGAGGGTCGTAATTAGGCCATGCCTTCCTTAACCAAATTAGGATTGCGTCCACACAAACTATGTGCATAAACTTCAGCATTCAGCTCTTCGATGCTTCAATACTTAAGACCTTAACCACATAAGGTTTGTATGATGATGTATCCTTAAAAACTATATGAGTAAATTTTAGGATCAAACTCTGAACTGTTTCAGCCCTGAACATTAGCACTGTCCACACAAAGTATGTACGATAATGTTTCTGGCTTGAACATTAGCACTGTCCCCACAAAGTGGGTATAATAATGTGTCCCCACAAAGTGTGTATAGTAATTTGTCCTCACAAAGTATGTGTATAATTTCAGGATCAACTCTACAATGTTTCAGTCTTGAACATTAGTACTGTCCCCACAAAGTGTGTATGATAATGTGTCCTCACAAAGTATGTGTATAATTTGAGGATCAACTCTACAATGTTTCAGCCCTGAACAATAGCACTGGCCACGCAAATTATGTATAATAATGAGTCCTCACAAAGTGTGTNTCAGAACCCCTTTTTTGAGGAGTTTCTCTATCTCCTTGTCAATATGGGGCATTTCTTCTGCTTTAAAAGTGTTGTTGGAGCAGAATTTATTCAACTGCTGTGAAGGTATTTTCTCAAAGTCAATTGGCATGCCTTTGACAGTTGATAAAATCTCATAGTCAGAGGTGAGTGAAGCCCAATTTTCCAAATATTCTCCTATACAGCCTGCTCTAAAATGCAATACCTTGTTCTCCAAATAAAGTTTAATTTGTCTCCAATTTACCTGTTCACAGCCTTGTTTTGTAGTTACTTCTGGTTGAATTGACCGTACTGTGGCCGCTTTCCTCTGGTTGGTCTGCGGCCTCTCCCTAAAAAAGGAGTTTGAGCAGTATTTCTTTGCGCAAACTGATTATTAGTTGGTCTAACAAACGTAGATGAACCTTGTTGGGGGAATTTTTGTTTTTGCTGCCCTTTTGTGCCTAAACTTTTCCCCATTCTAAACATTTCTTTTGCCTCTTTTATACTTTTATTAATATCATCTCCAAACAGGTATGTTGTTGGTTTCCTAGAAGGGTTACAAATTTCTTTGACCTCATCTGTCAAAATTTCCTTCACTTTATTTTTCCTTGCAATGCTAAGGCTTGTTTGGGCTTGTCCAAGCAAAGTGACACCATCGAGTGCTGTTCTAACAAGCATTTTGGAGTCGGCCATTTGGCCCTTTTCATCTGCAGCCAAAGTTAAATTGGCAATTTTTGAGAAAGCTGCGGTTGCCCGCAAAATGTTTGTTTGGACATTATAAAAACGGCGCTCAACATGACGGATTGAATCAAATCCTTTCATGTCACGGACCATTTCATTCATCATTGGCACAGCCAGCTCACTACAATTTTTTGGTAACTTTTGCCTTTCTAAAAACTCTTTGGTAATTTTGGTTTGATCTAGTTTGAATTGTTTAATAATTCTAGTGGCAAGACCTTCTATTATGGGTTCCCCTAATGTGTCAGAGCATGGCATGTCCTCATCTATCTGATGAAGAATTTCATCAGCAACATTAAATTGCTGTTCATTTGCAGGGTCAGACCCTTTTTGCTTTTTCCTCTGGGGAAAAAGGTCCGACATGTTGTCAGTCTGGGACTTATTACTGGCCACAAAGGAAACATCCTTTGGTAAGGTGCCATTTGAATCACCACCTGGTCCATCTATTTCAGTGGCGGGTTCATTGTCCTCGATCGGCCCATATCTGTCACCATAAATGGATACAGATTCATAATCAGGTTCATTATCATCATCATCATAAGAATGCAATCTTTTCCGACCACCATCAACAGGCCTACTCAGTTCACTTTCATGTGATGCACTGCTAATCGCCTTAGCAATCGATTCTGGCNTCAGCAACATTAAATTGCTGTTCATTTGCAGGGTCAGACCCTTTTTGCCTTTTCCTCTGGGGAAAAAGGTCCGACATGTTGTCAGTCTGGGACTTATTACTGGCCACAAAGGAAACATCCTTTGGTAAGGTGCCATTTGAATCACCACCTGGTCCATCTATTTCAGTGGCGGGTTCATTGTCCTCGATCGGCCCATATCTGTCACCATAAATGGATACAGATTCATAATCAGGTTCATTATCATCATCATCATAAGAATGCAATCTTTTCCGACCACCATCAACAGGCCTACTCAGTTCACTTTCATGTGATGCACTGCTAATCGCCTTAGCAATCGATTCTGGCGTGAGCGTGGCAAGAACCTCTCGAATAATCGAGGTTTTTAGATTCTCAAGGCTAATTTGACCAGTACTAGACGATTGTTGCGGTTCTGTAACGTTTACAGTTACAGGGGGGGTAATTTCGGCCGAATCCGCCCGTACTTTCTCCATCGTGTAACTCTGTTACACTCTTTGATATCAAACGGAAGGATTACTAGACAAATGAAACGTAAATACTTATCTTTTGCAGAAATTTTCCTTCGAGCTTGTTCAATCACGTCTGGAGGCGTGCCGGGTAGCTTGGTCAGAGGATGTTCCGGGAGTCTGGGTCTTTCTCATTTGGGAACTAGTCAGGGGTCTGGGAACTGGTAGAAAAT
>REGL01002863.1:9760-23289 GCA_004194395.1 Aurelia aurita complex sp. Pacific
CTTGTAAAAATATGGAGGAGAGATTGTCATCTGTGAGATGTGGTTTTACAGGCGAATAGCAATAGATTGTCATGGATGGGATAAGCTAAATAATGAAACAACATTAGAAAGGGGAGAAACACACAAAACTTTGATTACAACGCAACGATTGCACAGCGACAGATGTCATTTTTGGTCATAGATGTAGAAAAAGAGAAGAAGAATATTTAGTCAACACAGGAGAGTTTGAAGGAAAAGAACATGGGGCAGGTAAAGACAAGGTTCTGTTGCTAGCATGAAAAGAAGAATGGGTTAATCTTGGACAGAGAACAAAATCATACCAAGTACAAAGTGACAGATATTTTAGAGCTACCATGATCGTCAACGTCGAGCAAGTTCATAAAGATAGAAATATTTTATTCGACATGTACTGACTGTCATTTTCAAGCACATTAGATTAATGGGAGTTATCTAAGAAAACACAGTTCATATCATCAAACCATTCCCAGTCTTTAAGATCTATGAAATCTTTAAGATCTTCCTTCTTTGATCTCTCTCATTCCATTGGAAACGTCAATAACACATTTATCTACGTCATAGTGTCTACGTTGATAATATCATTGTGGCCTGCAGTTTGAGAAATATTTATCAAAAATGGGTGCTTTGTCCAGCATGCCAACTATTACAAAGTCGTCTAGGATATTCAGTGTCATTTCTCAAATATGATGCTTGTCTACTTTTAGGTAAGAATTTAACAAATGTCATCTGAGCACCGTTGACAATATTCTGAGTGGTTTTCTTTGAATTATTTTGCTGTCTGTTAATAGCATTGGAATCAAGGCTTACTGATTTTTGAACAGATCGTTTTCTTAGCGATAAATCCTCAATTGTTATTGACTCTCCATTTCTCTCAATTTTGCGTGATATGGTTCTTGTTTCAATTGCTTGTGGGACTTCAACATGGCCATCTCGTAATTGATATAACATTTTCAATTTTTTTGATTTATCACCTGAAATTCGAAGGGCAACTTTATCAGATGAAACAGCTGGCAATGTTTCATCTTCTTCGTTTGAAGGGTCACCATCACTTTGATTCGAGCTTACGGAGGAACTTCTTTCCTTGAATTCAGCTCTATGTGATTGTGTGTCGTTGCAACCATGCTCTGTTGAAAATGATCTTATTGAAAGTGAATCTGATGTCGTTGTTCGGTCAAATGTATTTTTGCTATTTATGCCATCAATACTTTGTGATTTGCTCATAAGATCTGTTGATCCTCTGACAGGCGAACGTTTTTGATGGCTTCCACTTTTCTCCGATATCTTTTTATTGAGATGGCTTACTCTTCCTTGAACATAGAACTCTTCTTGTTGATTGGTTGAGTGATTGGTTGAGTGATTGGTTGATTTACGCCATGCGAGGTTGTGTGGTGGATACAATCCTTCCCTCTCATCTCCCTGCGATCTTTTGTCATCTCCTTGTGATATTTCGTTCCTTTGAAAATTAGATAAATGACGAGTGCGAATATGCCGGCTCTTGCGTTCCGTATTCTGATAATTTCTGTTAAGAGCATTTCGAGAAGGTTGTTCGTTGGCATGGTGATTAATATGGTTGAAACTGAAGAGACTAGTGCCATTTCCTGAATCAAAATTTCTTGTAGTTTTATGTTCAGTCCTTCCTTCCTGTGAATTGTACGATACATCTTCGCTGTTGCTCTTAAAGCAAGTGATTTCTTTTTGAGATTTAACTGACCTCGGTGTCAATTTTGTTTCACTTCGTACTCTACTTTTAACATCATTCATCAATTGAGTGGTAACAAGGCTTGGTTCAGTGTGTCTCTTTTGCAAAAGCGGTTTTTTATGAGCCATTTTTTCTTTTCTTTCTGGTTCATTAAGTGGATCAAACATTGGAACTACTTTATGCAGTACATCAAAATAATGCGATGATTGTTCAAGCCTCCTTCGTTGCGTCTCCTGCAAACGCTCCAAGTGACGCAATTCTCTCTGTAGTTTACGATCTGCGCATGCGTTTTGATGGATGACGTATTCGTTGGCATATGCCTCATCAGCGAGTTTCTTTTGAAGTGACATGTTTGAGACTAAGAAGCTTTTTCTTTGTGGCTTTTCTTTTTCAGTCTTGCACCTGGAAATTTAATGAGAATTACGAGTCATGATCATGATCTAAAATTGTTTCTACAATTTGTCAGGAAAATTTAAGGCCCCATGAATTAACAGCAAAAAGATAAGTGGTCCTGCAAATATCCTCTGCCCCCACCCATATCCTCTGCCCCCACCCCCTTGTAGTAATTTATTGCGTAGCTGATGACTTCGATATCTCGTATCATTTGTTCGATCTTATAAACAAGTCTAAACATGTAATTACGCTTCGTATTTTTCAAAATTTCGTGGTTAAATGCAAAGGACTTTAAAAATAACTTTGAATCTCGGGTTGTGTTGATTCAAGCGTCAAGCTTCCAATTTTGTATATCATATCATATCATAAATAATACCCAGTAAATAAAGTGACAAATGGACAAATGCCAATTTATAGTTTTAAAAATGTTTTTGCTATGGTACAAATGCTAAAATTGCGTGTCAACATGAAATATTTAAGGAGGAATAGATTCCCAGTTGCAAAATTGATGTCAGATTGCCAAGACCTGCACATTTTTACATCACAACATTGATCAAATATAATGTTTTTGTATCAAAATATTGAGGGATGAATTAATCACCTTAGCTGAAGTGAAATTTGATTTGTCAACACCACTTGCTTTGTCTTTCAGCATAATTTCTCACATACATAAATTTCACACATCAAATTCTTGTTAATAGATAATAAAGGGATAATCAAAGGTCAATACTCACATAGCGCAAAATATTTGCAACTGGAATGCATGCCATTTTTACATGGCCTTCTCAAACAGCCTGCTTGTCTTAGAATTTCTAAATTTTATAATACATTGACTGCAAAATGTGATGGCGAATTACAACCACGAAACAGAAGGTCATTTGATATTAATCCTGAAATATGTTACAATTAAAGATTTCCATTGCAGTGTCGCCTAAAGTATTATTAACATAAGCTTAAATGTCATGACTGTGGACAACACATTGAAAAATTGGATGGTGCCAAATGCTTTATGGTAATGCTGATGTGACCTTTTTCTGAATATTGAAGGTTTTGATATGATCTGCTAAGCGGTACCAAACAACGATCTAGTGACTAGCAGCCTATGTAGTTTCTTTCTCACTCGCTTCTTTCCTTCTCTTATTAAATTTCATCTCTTTTTTATCGGCGTTAAGGTGAAAGATTTCATCAACAAATATTTCTAATTTCTTTGCTCTTTTTGTATTTCCAAACTGGTACCAATTTATATTTTGATAAGATAAAGGAAACTGTGTTCCTTGCAGAGAGATAAATGCATTTAAATTAAACTTGTTTGTTTGCAGCTGGAGGTATGATCAAATTCAGGTTGCTAGATTCATAGAGGTTCATTTTGACTCCAAGCTTTTTCCATTATTTAACGAGCTCTAAATATGAGTTACCTGTGGTTTCGCAAGATGTGACCTTGGATGTTGAGCAAGCTCCGTCCCGTCCTAATAAATTGTTTGTACCAATTTACCTCAACAATGATGCATTACTCTCTTAAGTTAGCCATTTAGATTTTACCACAAGACATTTGTTATTGACTTTTAAAACTTCTCTGGTGCATGGTGAAGGAATTTCCTGTTGGACTTGCTACAAGAGTTTCCCTTTCAACAACATTCTCAAATTAGATTTCCTGTTCGTCATTTTACGAGACACTTAGATCAATTGAAAGATTGGGCCTATTGTTGAGTTATTTGATTTACTAAAACCTTCCGCATGTTCCTTAAATACATGTTTTCCTAAGAAAATTTCGGGAAGATTGTTTTCCCATTGGTGAATTTATCATTTGGCATTTAAATCTAAACTATTGAAGATATTTTCCTTTGAAAAATTCGCAAAAATTCAATTTCCTGTGTGTTGTTTGAAATATATGGGTGCTGATGTGCCAAAGTCTTCCGCATGTTNGAGGTATGATCAAATTCAGGTTGCTAGATTCATAGAGGTTCATTTTGACTCCAAGTTTTTTCCATTATTTAACGAGCTCTAAATATGAGTTACCTGTGGTTTCGCAAGATGTGACCTTGGATGTTAAGCAAGCTCCGTCCCGTCCTAATAAATTGTTTGTACCAATTTACCTCAACAATGATGCATTACTCTCTTAAGTTAGCCATTTAGATTTTACCACAAGACATTTGTTATTGACTTTTAAAACTTCTCTGGTGCATGGTGAAGAAATTTCCTGTTGGACTTGCTACAAGAGTTTCCCTTTCAACAACATTCTCAAATTAGATTTCCTGTTCGTCATTTTACGAGGCACTTAGATCAATTGAAAGATTGGGCCTATTGTTGAGTTATTTGATTTACTAAAACCTTCCGCATGTTCCTTAAATACATGTTTTCCTAAGAAAATTTCGAGAAGATTGTTTTCCCATTGGTGAATTTATTATTTGGCATTTAAATCTAAACTATTGAAGATATTTTTCTTTGAAAAATTCGCAAAATTCAATTTCCTGTGTGTTGTTTGAAATATATGGGTGCTGATGTGCCAAAGTCTTCTAACTTCCGCATGTTTCAAAGACAGAAAGAACATGACTGGCTAAGGATAATAACTAGCCTCTAAGTAAAATGAATGATATGTACAGTAAACAAACAGATGCACATAACATACTGTAAGAACCTTGTGGCCCGCCCCTAGTGAATTAAAAACCTACCGACTAAAATTGTCAAATTAGACCCCCATTTTATAAGAAGCAATCCACCGTGTTCAAGTCGTGTTCATTGCATAATATGATAACAACGCAAGCTGACTTCCAAAATTTTAGGTTCTTACAGTCTGTGCAGATAGGTGTTTCTTCATTGTTTACTTTAGTAATTTGAATTGTTTTCAAAGAAGATTTGACATTTTTTGCACCTTCTGCTTCAACAACTTATTCCCTACTCTTGGTGAAGTTTGTCCCCTGAACCAAACAGGCAATTGAAAATATACTCAATTGGAAAATGTTGAACTTTGGATAATCAACATCATCATTTATTGAAGACAAACAATTTAACTTACCTCTTGTTTACTCTCTCTCTCTATTCACAGCTCCTTCCCCCAAATTATTTTAGTTTTCAGTGATCTCTCAGTCGACAACAATAAAAAATATCAACTTGATAATTTTGATTTGATAATTGGTTTCTGTTCATATGCTGATAACATAACAATGTTGATTGATGTAATAATCGCAGAGCAATATATTTGAATCCTTTCTTCTTCGTCTGCTTTCATATCTGTTCTGGGCATCACATAAACGTTGCAATTTGCACGGCACGACGATTCTTGTGATGTCGATGTTTCATAGAAAGGAATCGAAAGATGCGTACATGCGCATCCGATGTACGCAACAGACCATTTCTACGCAACAAACCAAGCAATCTTCATTGTGGATACTTTCTATGCTCTTTCTTCTATTTCAAATGCGATTGTGATAGCATATTGCGCAATTCATCAAAAGCTCATTGATTTATCAATGCTGACAGGGTGCTAAGACCATCAAACATTCGCTGCCGTGTTAGTTGTAAGGCAACTTAAGTTAGAGGCCTGGGCAATCTAAATATAGCCCATTGTATTCCATTGTATGTCCATCATTTGTCTGTAAAGGGGCTGTGCCGCCCGTGCCAACAGAAAATAAAGATATCTGCAATACTATAACTGCAATACTATCTGTAAAATGAAGATATAGTGATGTTCTACAAACCTAGACTTGGACTAATATCGAGTATAAATCATGAATTATGCAGTGAAATTTTAAGATAAAACCCCAAAACAAAACTTATTTTTGCAACAATAAATTGTCCAGAAGCAGTTGTTGCAGATATAGTTGGTGGAGTTAGCGAGAGCAACGATTTCAGCGTGAGGTTTTGAAATAGTATGATACCCCCTGATAAATCACATAGCATAGCAACTTCAACAGCTTTCGGATACTAATGTTTGTGGTGCTTTTATTCTATCCTCTTACGTTTATCAAGAATAATCTTGTTACGAGGCTTTTGTCAATGACCCTGCCAGCAAAATCAACCTCTGTTTTCGAATCATGCATGTTGTGTGTCATTATGGTGTCATGGGTAGCTGACAAAGATCACAATACCATTCTTCAAAGAATTCGGTTTGGTTTGTCAACTCAAATAGTGTGACGTTCGGCTTGCGTCGTAAGAGCAAAACGTGTTACAAAGCACAGTGTGCATGTATGTACCATGTATGTACCGGATGACTAAAACAATGTCCCCATCTTAAATCAAAAATCACTGCAGAAAATCTATTTGCGCTACAATCATCAACATTAATTTTTCTAATAGCTACAAGATTGAAGTAGCTTTGGTAATTTTTTGAAATTTCAAAAGATAGCAGTGTCAGTGCTGTGGCAAATTCGAAAGATTCAAGAAATTAGTTTTGCATAATTTCCAGAAATACACCATTTGCCGATTCGGAAAAAGGGAGTGAGACGAGCGCGGCCAACTCCGACAGCCTAGGCCCCGTTTACACACTCCACCGTTTTCATTGATTACAAAGTCCACTTTGTAATCCAAGAGGAGGCTTCAGGTCAGTAAGAAAGAAAAGAACTAAGTCCGTCAACACCTTTGTACAAATCATCAGTTGGTCCCAGTGTTGTCCATTCCATAGTTATCCTATTTAACTTTGGAATTAAAACAAGAAAATTTTCAAAATATTAGAAAGATATGAGCACAACCAAATGATGCGAAAAGGAGGTACTTTACATAAGCAATTAGCGAACAGTATTCTTGGTTTTGTTATTTTCACTAGCCTAAGATCAGGCAAAATTAAAGATAAATCCGAGCACTATGATCCGAGAGAGCCTGATCTCAGGCAAAGCTTAGCCGCACTGTGCGTGCGGTCTGGCTGCATGATTTCTAGATATCAAGTCAAGTTTCCGTTCCTGTTTGAGTTCTCTACAGGATTTAGAATAGATTTCAAACGAGTTTCAAGATTTGATCGTGCATTTTAGGCCATTTTCTGGCTGTCCTGGAAGACTAGTTTTTTAAGTCTTTTGAATATATCAAGAGATCATTTCTTTGAAAATTACAAAAAATATACCAGAATACTAGCCTTTTAATTATTCGAAAAATCAATCCCCAAAATCATCGAAAGTTTTTATCTATGATTGAGTCGCTCTTATTGAAGTAATTTCTACCAAACAAATAAACCAAAGCCTATAAGGTTTTACAACCTGTGGTTTGAACGAGGGGCATTTCACTCAATCCAACAAGCGTACAAGATGTTTTCAGAGCAAAAGAATTTTTACAGATTTTTGATGGGTTTTTCTTGAAAACAAAACGACTTTTGCTGAAGGTGTACGGAATTTATTGGGAGTGAAATGACCCTCGCTGACCTTGCTCGAGTTTGGAATTAAAAGACATCTTCTGATCTTCATATGCTTTCTCAAAGTTAAATTGACTGAAAAAATGATAAATATTTGGTTAACACTCACAATTAAATGCTCTTTAATAACTGAGTAAATCATGGTGTGAAAGTATTAATCTGACAATAACATTGAAGAACAAAATGACTCCATTTGTATTTCTCGCTCTGATACCAACAGTATTGTCTTTCTCAAATGAAAACAATGTGTAAAAATACTAAATGGAACTGTGCAATAATTTAGATTAGCTAACCTCTGCAATATTTCATATTGTGCCAAGTTATTTTTAAACATGAAGCCATGCATATACAGTGAAAGTCAAGTGATCAATTTTTGGGCACATAAAGAATTCATTTTTTGTTCTAGTCAGCGTTTTTTTATTGGGAAACATGACAATGTTCTAGTCAGCGTTTTTTTATTGGGAAACATGACAAACAACAGAACACCAGGCTCCATGTTATTTGAAGAATCAGTTAGAACCATAAGAGTCAGCTGGAACCATAAGAGTCAGTTGGAATCATTGTCANAACAAAACGACTTTTGCTGAAGGTGTACGGTATTTGTTGGGAGTGAAATGCCCCTCGCTCGGGTTTGGAATTAAAAGACATCTTCTGATCTTCATATGCTTTCTCAAAGTTAAATTGACTGAAAAAATGATGAAAAATGTTTGGTTAACACTCACAATTAAATGCTCTTTAATAACTGAGTAAATCATGGTGTGAAAGTATTAATCTGACAATAACATTGAAGAACAAAATGACTATTTGTATTTCTCGCTCTGATACCAACAGTATTGTCTTTCTCAAATGAAAACAATTTGTAAAAATACAAATGGAACTGTGCAATAATTTAGATTAGCTAACCTCTGCAATATTTCATATTGTGCCAAGTTATTTTTAAACATGAAGCCATGCATATACAGTGAAAGTCAAGTGATCAATTTTTGGGCACATAAAGAATTCATTTTTTGTTCTAGTCAGCGTTTGTTTATTGGGAAACATGACAATGTTCTAGTCAGCGTTTTTTTATTGGGAAACATGACAAACAACAGAACACCAGGCTCCATGTTATTTGAAGAGTCAGTTAGAACCAGAAGAGTCAGTTGGAACGATAAGAGTCAGTTGGAATCATTGTCATAAAAAGGTTGAAAGTGGCTGTGTTATTCAACAATGTTTTGACATTCTGTCCCTGATGATTGCTTTTGAATCTGAGAAATATCCATCATAACAACAATACAGTATATGTACATGAGATGTTGAACATTCTAGATGTTAACCTTACATTAAAGTTAAGGCCTCTGTTGAATTACTTCTTTTGTAATATTGACCCTTCCTCCAGCAGCAATTATTCTGTAAGAGCACCATAACAAGGAGGTTTCTCTCTTCTTTTTTTCTTGAACTTTTCTTTCTTCCTCAGCCTTCTCTTTAAAACTCATCATGTAAGATCCTCGCATTATTTGCCAAGCTGCTACCTGTAAACAGTTCATAGTGTGTCAGCATTTCTTGTTCAGCAATTTTTGAATCTTCGTTTTTATCTGCTATGCGTATAAGGTATTGTGCTTCTCTAATCGAATGCTGAATATGACGTGGGTCTAAATATCTCTCTAATTCTGTCATTGTCACAAATCCATCTCCATTTTGATCCATGTCTTCCGTGAACTCTCGAGTTCGCCTGGAACATCAAAAGCAAAATTAATTCATATCATTCTTGTTTGAAGATATGCAAAAATGGTGAAAACGTTTAATCTTGAAAACCCAAACGTTCAGTGACATCAATAAATGTTGACATCAATAAATAAATGTTTTATCTACCAAATAAAATATTACACAAAAAGCTGGGCAAATCTCAAACCTGGCAAATATTCTGAATCTAGAATTTGAAGTAATAGTATCCCAAAGCATCCAGATAACTTTAAAAGACCCTAGAAACAATACTAAATTTTGCAACACGGATTGTGTGAAGCCAAAGTAAAGAAACCTCTTAAAATGACCATTTAGTGGTTTTTTGGTATGCAGATTCTCAACTGTTTTTCTTGAAATGAAAGTGTTATTTTGAGGATGGATTTTTGAATCTTGCAGAGAAACAAACAAAACATTTATATGCTGTAAAATTACAGATATATCGGTGGATTTCTAGAAATGTCTTTGAATAAGAAATTGTTTTGCTTTCACAAAAGCATCAAATGGGGTAACATAAATTTGAAAACATACTCAGCCATATATTCTTTGTCAAGCTCTGCATCCTCTGGATCAACTTCACCTGGGGGTAATGCTGTGAATTCTGCAAGTGAAATTCTCTGGGGGGATGAAAGCAAAGAAAATTAAATAGTTGAAGTCTTATTTATTTGATACTTTTCATATATCGGGTGTCTAAAAAAAAGTACCCCCTTTTGCTTCGAAAAAGTAACAAAACGATAAGATATCAGGACTTTCCAAAAACGTAGCTACATTTGTTTATCTTCAACTTGAATGCACATACCTTGCATTTTAGAATCATCCACCAAACAGAGATGCAAGCTCGCAAAGTCAAAATTTAGAGTGCACCTGAAACCAAAGGTTTTATAAATGGGCCTATCTATATTATCAGATATCAGGGGCAGTTTGCAAAGGAATTTTCAACTTCAATTTTTAGGATTTACTTTTGAAAAGAATTATACTTGGAGATGCTTCAATTGTTCTTGATATTACTTTTTCTTTTGAAGAATCGATCCATGCATTGCATTCCATTGGAAACATTATTCTTGTCAAATAGGAGGAAAAGGAGCACATGCACGCTTATTTTTGAGTTGTAGCAAGAGTTTATCATTCATACCATGTTTTTATTCTATTCACTTAATTAGGTCATGGTCATGCATCCTTAATTCTTTTGAAAATAAAAAACTTAAAATTAAAGTTTGGAGGTGCTTTGGAAAATGCCAATGATATCAAATCATGGCTTAGGCCGTTTTTCAAAACCTCTGGTTTCAGGTGCACTCTAAATTTTGCCTTCGCGCAATCGTACCACTCGTGTTTTATGGACGACTTTTAAATGCAAGGTACGTGCATTTAAGCTGAAGATTAATGAATTTAGCTGTGGACTCACCAAGGCCTGATGTTTTATTGTTTAGTTTCATTCTCCAGTCAAGAGGGGGCAGTTTTTTGAGACACCTAGTATATAATACAATATGTATGTTGTACAAATGCATTCATTGGAATCTGGGGTGGATACAGCTGCAAGATTAATGAATTTAGCTATGGACTCACCAAGGCCTGATGTTTTATTGTTTAGTTTCATTCTCCAGTCAAAAGGGGGTACTTTTTTGAGACACCTAGTATATAACACAATATGTATGTTGTACAAATGCATTCATTCNTGTTTAGTTTCATTCACCAGTCAAGAGGGGGCAGTTGTTTGAGACACCTAGTATATAATACAATATGTATGTTGTACAAATGCATTCATTGGAATCTGGGGTGGATACAGCTGCAAGATTAATGAATTTAGCTATGGACTCACCAAGGCCTGATGTTTTATTGTTTAGTTTCATTCTCCAGTCAAAAGGGGGTACTTTTTTGAGACACCTAGTATATAACACAATATGTATGTTGTACAAATGCATTCATTCGAATCTGGGGTGGATACAGCTGCAAGATTAATGGGAATTTATAAAGTGGGCCCAGTTTCCAAGTTGATGCAAAGTATGCCAAAAGAATTTTGTTTTACACCCTGAGTAAATATATAAACACACTGAGTAAAATGTTACTGAATAACTCCTAAATTATATGCTGCTCCAACATTCTTTGGCAAGAGAGTGGGTCCTCTCTCACATTCATGATTCGGCCTTACTAATTTATGCCTCATCCAAAATCACTCTAACATCTATTGCTTATTATTATTATTTTTCTTTTGCGACCACCTCTAAGGGGACCATTATGGAAATAGGTCAATATGACCCTTTTAATGCTATCTCTGCCACTACAATTAGGGGTATTTTTAACGGTATTTATTTAATGTGCATTGTCATTGTATTTTATCTATTTTTAGCTTTTAAAACTTGTAAATTTCATTTATTTCTTGTAAATTTTTTATTTTACATAGCAAATGCTTACATACATACATACAGTACACCAATAAATTTTAATTCATTAACTGGAATATATTCTTACCTTGTCATGGTCTTTGTCAAAATTTGGCATCATTTCATCCACCATTGCTCTCAATGTCTTTTTGTTGTGTTCTGGATGGATGAAAGCTAAAAATTCTGTTTCATTTAGAATTTTATTATCATCAAGATCTGCTTTGTACCAATGTTCAACTTCTTTTGCAAATTCTCCATCTCGATCAGATTCCACTAACAAAAATATAATTCAAGTTAGTTTGAAAGTAAAGAGATTCATAAAAAGGAAACTGCACCAGAAAAACCTTTTTGAATTGAAAGAAAACAGGTTCCCCTCTCCATGTTCAATAATTCATGTATAACATGTCTAAGCCAGGACTATGGTCTAAGGGCCTGAATCTCGCCTGTGCACAAATCAATTATCTTTATCTCAGTCAACCAGGCCAGCCCGCCTGATGCTGTTTATATGATCCCACCTCACCGGGATCCCGCCTAGGCTACCTAATTCACAGATCTTGGCTGACTGGGCTGGCCTGCTGTTCATATAAACACAACTTGATTCAACAAAGGGCGTCTTTGTTCACTCAGATCTCACCTAGACGAACCAGCCCGAACAGCCTGGTTAGGCAGGCTAGACCGCCTCATAAACAGGCCCCATGTGTTCAGGATACTGTATATACTTCATTTTGTAAATCACAACCCAAAAGACTTAAAGTCTGATGGTGCAGAATCAAATTATCTTACATAGGAGTTTAGCTCTTTTTGGATAAGGTATTGTCTAATCGAGCAATAGAATGTGTAAGGTATTGTTTAAAAAGCCAAACAGACTTCAGCATTACCCCTATCATATCTAATAGACCAGTCTATAGACTATATGAAATTTTGAAAAAGACCCATGACCTTCTTCATTGTTAATAGCATATTTTTGTCACAGTTTTGCAATGCACACACAGAGAAGATCCTCCCCAAATAATTTTGATGCAATAAAACAACAGAATTTTTGGTTTTTTCAGGAGCTAGCTAGCTGGGGTCTGCTGTGGTAATACTTACATGAAACATTAGCAACTTTAAGTTTCTTTGGCTCTATATCAACCAATGTCGCTTTGTATTCATACCATCTAATTAAGCCATCTTTGTCAATGTCTACTTTTTCAAACACTTTATCACTGTCCATCTTTGCTGCATCATAATGTTCTAATATTCGATCATGAATCCAAGTTTGTAATTCTTGTTTATCCAGAAGATGATCTTTATTTGAATCCACTCTATGAAATATTCCAATCAGTTTTCTGTATCCATCCATGTTATTGAATTGAAGTTTTCCTTCTTTGACGAGTGTGCCTAAAAATGCTTCATGATGAAAATCTTTATTTAAATCACCATCATGTTCCATATGTGCTCCTGCAACGTGATCTGGGGGAAGCATATCTTTATGTTTAATATCATCACGAGATATGTTTGCAATTCTTTGTCTTGGGAATGATTCTACTTCATAATAAAACATAAATAAAAACACAGCAATGAACTTGCAGCCAAAAGGAGTTGCCATTTTCACAGATTTTCACTTCAATTGCTTGCTGAATGAATGTCATGGCCTATTGGTAGCCTCACTACATAAGGACCTTCAACTTGCACTTATCTCATTGAAGTGAATTGATGTTGTTGTAGTCGCTTTATTGAGTACTGGTAGCATGTTGATAGCTTGTTTTGCAGTCAGGAAAACCGCTTTTGCGGTGTTTTAGGGTCGGTGGTTTTGAGAAAGTAATAGTAGATTATTTAGGCCATGTCCATTTCTGGAAGCGTACAGACATGGGTTGCCTGAGTCGTAGTTATGTTATAGTATCCATCCGTCTATCAATAATAGCGATAGCTACGAACATGTAATCAGTCTAGCCATACAGGGGACAGCTCAATCTCGTCCCCAGAGTGAGTTCGTGGCTTCGTGACC
>REGL01002864.1:13202-29547 GCA_004194395.1 Aurelia aurita complex sp. Pacific
AAAAATCCCGTACGCCTTTTTGTGGAGTGATACACCCCTCGGGTCTAAGTTGTTTCCTGGAAATAGGACAAGCGACCGCGGCTTGATGCAGTCAACTATTAAGTCAGTTTCTTAGTGGCATGCTTTCAATGACTGACATTGCATATAAAAATGATGAACATATAACTTGTATGTGAAAAGCTAAGTCCTTTTTTCTATGGCTAGAATGATCTATTCCTACTGCCAAAGGACCAACTATACCTGTCTACATACTAGGTGAATGAAGGGAGGTCAAACATACATCAGGCCCAAAATATTTTGTAATCAAACTGCGAAAAGCAACGGAAACAGTCGAATGCCGTCTTTGTATTCGTCGAAACGATAGACCGGTGCTTGACCATGAACAGCAAGAGGCTCACCTAGGGGCGTTTGTGCCAAGATTGACGACCCCATAATCCTCTCCACTCTCAGTATCTTCGTTTAAAATTGACCCAACATAACTGAAGCTTAGCTCGATTCGTATGACGACATTTTGACTGAGAACGATCGAAACGCAATGCAAATTGTTCGCGATCTTCCCATGTGGCCTAAATAACTTCGACAGTGCAATTCAGTTGGCTACTACTTCTGACGTCATTAACAAGTTCAACATTTCGCAACAGGTACTTGTTTTTACGGCCGGATTTTTCACACTTCCTGGTGGCAGAAATTTGTGAAAGTGTTACCAAAATGATAAGGAAAGATCAAATTTTCTAAAATTGGTGTTAACTCATTTTTGATAATTTGGTTGCATAAGCACTTTAAGTTTGTTTAAATTTATGCAGCATCAGTCTCCCATAACAGGAAAGTTACAGCAGCAAAAATTTGTAAAATCTTCACAAGTTTATTGACAGCACACGTAGTATAGGATTAGATGTTTAGGAATGTGTATTCATAAAAACCTCAAGTTCAAAATTGGAAATGTAAACAAGTAATTCTTTGAAAATACAACATTGAACGATGAAAGTTATAAATCACAACGTTTCGAGCTTCACTCTTAATCAGGTATTAAAGAAAGGTCGAAATAGAAACACGACTTACAAACCTCTTCATGTATGTTTTCTAGTGCTATGCTGGCTGATGCTTTTTGATAACCACTTGCGACAATCAAGCGAACGAGCATTTTCTTTCTAAGCTATAATTTACGTCATCATGCGTTATGTCTACTTTAGGTATAAATTACAGCATAAATGCAAGGACGTTTGAGTGCAAGGCAAAACCACTCGGCAATCGAACTTGGGATGCAAAGGAAACAGACGACCATCATCACATCCGAATGCGTACTGCTACCGAATTTTGGGGACTTGACCATCCTGATTATATCTATGAAGGGTACAGAGATGTCAGAGGAGTTCCAGCAGACATATTTGCAAGAAAGTCGCCAAGCAGGAGGAGGCCTGGTAGCTTTGTGAGTTATGACTTGATGACATTTTTACTTTGCGTTCCGTTGTTCATCAAAGCAAACAAATCTATTTGCGGTATTTTGCTGTTGAAAGCAGTGAGATCTGGTAGTTGGATTTTAATGGAATATAGCGTACGACCAGACCCATTGTTTATAAAAAGAAAGGGTCTACCAAACAAATACTGTAAGCTTGCTACCGTCGCCCAATTAATTATTTCATATTGTTTTAATCCTCTTTTCCAATGATTTGTGAAACGCGTCTCAACAAAGGCAGCTTAAATCATGTTCCAGAAATCTAGTGCATTAGCAAGCTTTGGCTCTTCGTTTCGTAGATCCTTTTTTCCTTTGAGTAGTGGGTCTACTAACAGGCCAATTGAAATCTTTATTGCTTTAATTTCCTAAGGAAAGAAATACTGATGACACTGTTGCTGATTTTCCTTTGATTGCTTGTGCTGTTGTTGCTGTTTGGGTTGTAGTTGTTATCGTTGTTGTTGCTGTTAAGATGCTACACGGGAAACTCCTCAAATATGTTCCTCATTGTGACCTTTGCCAACCTGGTTTGGCGACAAGTTGAGGCCACAGTAGCAAGATGTATTTGAACTTCACTCGTTTGTAAATTGTAAATTAGTTTCTGGAGATCTCTTAAGGTACCAATGTTTGTCAGTGATTTCTTCTTCTCGAGACAGATTGAGCATTCCACTGAGCAGCGCTCAATAGTGCTAAAGAATTTGTGAAAAGGTCCTAAGATTGCATTTTTCATGAAATGGAAAGTTTCCCAGTGAAGGATTTCACGAGGCTCCAGTAGTTTTGAAGTTTATCAGTCATGAAATTTTCTCTTTTAGGTTATTTTGAAGTGGTATTTTTCACGTCCAAGCTGGAGAATTGGTGGGCAAGAAGGTCCTATCAATTCTACTCGAGTTCCAATGAAGCTTACAATTACAAACCCGAACTCAACCACAACAATGAACTTTTTCAATTATGATCCAGTTGAACCAACCACTCACATTCTTTGGCCATTGAGGTAATCAATTTTCATCATGCCTTCATGCAAAAGAATATATTACCGGGTGTCCCAAAAAACAGGTAACAGATTTGACCTGGCCTAACAATAAGACTTTAGCTTCAACCAACCCTCAATAATTTCTGCCGAAGGCAGCCTAACTATTCTGCTTCAATCAGCAAGCGAAATTAGCCTGTCTGCCTGCCAGTCTGCCTGCTGTCTGTCTGTCTGTCTGCCGTCCGGCTATGTCTATAGACGGGCCAGCTCACGGCTGCGGTTTGCGGGCTCGCGGCTTGNAAACCCCCGTATAACATCGATTTTCGAAATCAGCACCCTCGAATTGACCAAATGCAATTGGTCTCATAAATTTCGCTCTCGGGTGACCATTCCCCTATTCTCCGCCTGGTCTACTAAGATTGCATTTTTCATGAAATTGAAAGTTTCCCAGTGAAGGATTTCACGAGGCTCCAGTAGTTTTGAAGTTTATCAGTCATGAAATTTTCTCTTTTAGGTTATTTTGAAGTGGTATTTTTCACGTCCAAGCTGGAGAATTGGTGGGCAAGAAGGTCCTATCAATTCTACTCGAGTCCCAATGAAGCTTACAATTACAAACCCGAACTCAACCACAACAATGAACTTTTTCAATTATGATCCAGTTGAACCAACCACTCACATTCTTTGGCCATTGAGGTAATCAATTTTCATCATGCCTTCATGCAAAAGAATATATTACCGGGTGTCCCAAAAAACAGGTAACAGATTTGACCTGGCCTAACAATAAGACTTTAGCTTCAACCAACCCTCAATAATTTCTGCCGAAGGCAGCCTAACTATTCTGCTTCAATCAGCTAGCGAAATTAGCCTGTCTGCCTGCCAGTCTGCCTGCTGTCTGTCTGTCTGTCTGCCGTCCGGCTATGTCTATAGACGGGCCAGCTCACGGCTGCGGTTTGCGGGCTCGCGGCTTGTGAGCATTTATCCAAAACCAACAAAAGTTCTCCAACAAAAGATAATGAGTTCTTCCTACCTACTTAACTACCTAACTACGTCAATGGACGACAAAGGTTTATTTCTGAAAATGCAGAACTCAATATTACGGACCACGGAACCATGGACTACAGAACTACGGAACCAAGAGCCTTGGACTCAGGATCTAGAAACCGGCGGAGGAGAGTAACTCAATATTCTAAATCATGTACCTTTTGAACCATTATCCAACTGTAAATTCAAACATAATACACGTTTCCTTAGCAATAATCATTCAATTAATTTCTATAAAAATTAACCTCGCTACAGTCGCATTTGGTACAAATACTAATCGGCAGCACTTGCTGACTGTTGTTATATCTAGTTTTAGAAATAATTTTCGATCGTCAACTTGAGCATAAATATCTCATTCATTGATATATAGTGCATTGGGAATTGAAGTATTAATCTTGAAAGTCCAAACTTGCCTCTAACTCCAAGCGAGAGCTTTTGGCTTTTGGCCTAGCTGTCAACGCGCTGCATTGTGGAATCCTCTAAATCATTGCGAAGTACGGCAAGAAACCTCGTGCTTAGGAACTCATTGTAATATAATTTCAAAACTGAACTTTACAATTGATTCACAAATTTAGTCCCGCAGAGACATCGTTCTTAATGCAACAAAACTTTGCATGACATCTGCCTAATAAAAGTTATTCATAAGCGAAATAATTCCCTTCGGCTATCCTGCAACCTTCATCATTTGAATCCTTGAATGAAACACTTTTTGTATCATTTCTCTCGAACATATTACGAAACAAGCAATCGTATATGTCCAAGGGAACATAAACAGCTCACTCGTGCTTGCTTGGATCCTCAGTGTACTTTTGTAAATGCATTTTGACTGCAGGAAGATATTCATTGGTGAGTTTATTCATTAATTTGTTTGTCAGTCAGTTTACAGTTTTTACATTCTATTTACATGAGTACACAAAGGACGGATCATTGTCCAAAAATCATATGACTGAAGAGGTCGTTGTGACCAGCGCGTTTGTAGTTTAGGCCAAAGCCCGAAAGCACTGGTTTCGAGGTGAACACAACTTTAGACTTTCAAGATTAACATTCCCTTTAAGCAGGCAGTGTGCCCATATAAATATCTTATGCATGCACACTCGTTGAAACTGCTGACAAACTGCTGACATGCTTGCAGGTATTGGATGATTTGATTGGTTTAGACTGAGTCTGTTTCAAATTGATCACATGAAAAACATTAGACTTTAGACTGCGTCGGAAGTCATCCAATACTCACCCCCATATTCGCACGAAGCTGATCACATGAGTCACTTGAATGCATAGGAAAATATCACATATTTGTGAAATATCCCCCTCGAAGTATGCTACTTACATGGACACTTAAGCACTTTTTCAGCTTTAGAATTATAGGTATTTGCTATCTTTGTATTGCAACAAAACTAAAGAAACAACCCTTTCAACATTTCTTATATGCAACACATCTGTAAATATAGAACCGTATGACTGATGTTACCTCTTAAGTTTTCTTTTCAGCTACACAATGATTGATGAGTGATTAAATCGATCATCCAATCTCTAGTCTTAGATCTTCGATCAAGCGATCATGATTATACAGCACGGCAAACGTCGAAACATCATTTGGCATTAAGATACAGGGAAAAGAGGCCCACGAAGCTTTCTGGCCTTGGTAACCACAGTGACATAAACTCGCTTTTTTTAACGTTCGTGCAGCACTGGCATCTATTTGCATCCAGGTTTAGACACTTACTAAGTTATGTGCAAACGGATTAGCTTGTTCACTTTTTTTAACTTTTTATCCACCTGTAACCATCACATTTATCACATTTGCTGTATTTCAGGTCCTGCTACTTGAACAACCGTCATTATATGTATTTCCGTTTGTCTGGCCAATACGATACATATGGCGTCAACCATCAAAGGGCTGTCACTAGCGGTATCCGTGATGCTTTGGCAAAGGCTGGCAGAATCAGTGAGCTCAGAGTCTCGTCAATCTTGGTGTGTTCTCATTTTATCTCTATTCCTCCTCTGTCGAAAACAGACCATTCCCTCTTTTTTACATCAGTGGGACCTGCAGATTTCAAAATCTTTTAGTAGGCTCACTACATAGTCCCAGTTATCGCTCTTAACAACAACAGCAATACCTTTTACACTTTATCGAAATTAATTTTTTCGCTCAAACTGAGACTTGCGAACTTTCAAATCGAAAATTGGCGAAGTTCAAGAACTTAGCTATGGCAAAGTTTATAAAATCTGCATAGAGAAACAACTGGTTCATCGTGAAGGATTCGTTCATTCTTTGTTTTGTTGTAGCATTATCTTGGTTCCTACGCTTGGAATCTGAATTGCGAGGCGTTTGGGCTTCAGTTTTTTGAGCTGCTAACTTAGTTCACCAGTCGTTGCACTGTCCTGGTTGCTTCGTGTTGGAAAGAAAACTGCAGTACAGCTTTTTGCATCCTGTTAGTCCCATTGTATGAGTTGTAATTCAAGCGTCCATCAGTCCATCAACAGCGATAACTACAACGAATTTAGTAAGTCTAGGGTCTATGCTCGCATCCGATAGTTCTTCATGGAGTTCTTCTTTGAAAAAATTGAAGTAATCTGCGTCGAGTACCGGGTGTCCCATGAAAAGTACTCCTATTCGAAAAGTCACTAAAACTCCATAAAATGGTCGATCTTCAAAGTCATTTTTTTTGTTAAGAAGATCAAAGACAAAATTTTTTTCTCAGTTATTGCTAATCTCGTGATTTGTAAATTTCAGCAAGTTTAGTTTTTTTAGGGCTACCTGGTTTTGAAATATGCTGCAAAAAGCTCTGATGATTACCAGATTGATTTATCTTTGCGTGTTAGTTAAGTTTCTACTTTGGTCACAAATGTCAGAAAGAAATGCAAACTATCATTGTAGACTTGATGCAAAACAAAAAATCTCAATAAAATGGCTGTTGGTCGAGATCTATGATGTTGCTTGAAGGGTATAGCTCAGGATAAGGCTTTTTATGTCCTCTAGTTAATAAGAACAAAACATTTTATTATCTTTAAATATATCTGGATCATTGATAAAAGAAATCAGCAAGAAAATGTTATGATAAGTTTCATAATGGAGGTTTTGTGATTTTTGAAACGGCAATACTGTTTGGGACACCTGGCAGCATAGGCATCAAATCGTCAAAACGGCTATTACTATTACTATTACTAAGGTGTAAACGGCAATTACTTCTTCTTTGGACTAAATGACTCGAAAGAAACTTAACCTTCTTTGCTATGATTCTACCGTTGGACTTTTAAGAATCATTCAATATTTTCAGAATCACCTTTCTAGCTATTCTACAAAGTATTCTGTATTGAGTGATATTTATACATTTTTATACGCAAGGTTCGGTTGAGTGGCGTTAGGCCTTCTATCCCTTTTGTACACATTCGAACATTTTACAAAATGTATCAAAATATCGTTCTATTCAGATTCTCATTAGAATAGCTGAAAGGTCAATTGCAGGGTTTTACCTTTTCTGAGAATTCAAGAACTGTCTACCCAGCTTTTTGTTGCTCGTCCGGAGATTCCCCATTCACAGCGATGATGCAGGAAGGCGTACAAATCACTCTGGTTTTGCCTTGAACATGAACATGAAAGTTTAGAGCTCATACCTCTATTTTTTTATTACTAATTTCTTCAAAGGATATGCCAAATTGTGAGTTGAAATATCTAGCAAGTAGCTAGAATGAACAGAAACTGCCAGATGGATGACTTCAAATGAGTTGAAATATGAATATATAAATATTAAATACGACCTAATTTCAAAATTTGTCAAAATTTCGGAAGACTCGACTAGTAGAATAGAAGGAAAGTAGCTAAAGTTCCTTTCAAGTCAGTCGATCAAAGAAAAATGAAGTAGACTTTTACTCAAGCCTTGATAAAGATTTGACGCTTATCCATGCAGTGTCAAGTAGATTAATTCATTATTTGTTAATCAAATAATACATATTTACAGCTTACGTCCACAAAACACATTGTTCAGGTTGCAGAAATGTGGTGGTATTTTTGGACCTTTGTCAATTTACAGCCCGAAAAATGAATCTGTATGTGTAGCGCAGACATCGCATCCTTGCAAAACTTAAAAATGAAAATGTGTAAATGTTATAGCCCCAGGCATAGCGGAATAACCAGACCCAGGACCAGTAGGACCGGACCCTAACGGACCAAACCCCTGGGGAATGCCCATTCCTTTCCGTCGTGAGTTGGCGCAGATGTTTCACTCCAAAAGGAGAAAATACCAATAAGATAATCGCTGAAAAGAAATCACAACCTCTGAATCATCAAATGCATCTTTTTATTTAGAATCCTCAAACAATATCAACTACAGGGTGTCCCAAAAAAATTGTGCCCCGTTTGTCTGAAGACTGCGAGAAAACGGCAACAGATTCTCGCCAAATTTTTGCATGATGGTGCTCTTCAGATGTTCAATTAAAGTTTGCAACCATCCCCATAAAAATCCGTTGAAAAATGATGGAGCTATGACCTTCAGGAGACCAAATTTGCCCGATCACTGAAACCAGCGGTCGGCCATTTTGTCTTGCTATTTTGCAGCGATAACTAGCTTTATGGAATGAAAATGAAACAGCAGCCTCCAATGTCATAGCTCTCGTGAAAATTCCGATAATCCTCGGAGAGTTCCACAATTTCTAACCTCACAGAAATTATTTCTTACCTCACGTGAAGATACTTTTTTTATATATATATCACAGTTAAAACTCAACAAGATACAAATACAATATTCTGTGCCGTCCATAGCAGAAATAGACATGACGTCATCTGGTTCTGGCTATGAACGGCACTTATTTGGCTATGAGGATACTTATCACTGCAAAGTAGTAAGGCAAAATGGCCGACTGCTGGTTTCAGTCGTCAGGCAAATTGGGTCTGCTGAAGGTCGTAGCTCCATCATTTTTCAACGGATTTTGACGGGAATGGTTGCAAACTTTGATTGAACATCTGAAGAGCACCATCATGCAAAAGTTTGGCTAGAATCTTTTGCCGTTTTGTCGCAATCTTCAGACAAACGGGGCACAATTTTTTTGGGACACCGTGTAGTTCAAACACAAGATCAAAGGCAGTTTTTTCCAAAATATAAAAGAGAAGAAAATTGCGTGTATATTTTTCTCTGCAACCACCTCCAAGGGGGCCATTATGGAAATAAGGTCAATTCGACCATTTGAAGCTATCCCTGCCACTATAATGAGGGTTGTTGTTAACTTGTATATATAAACTTTTTATCAAATAAATTGTATTGTATCTACTTTAATTTATCCTTTGAATCATTAATTTTGTAAACTCGTTTGATTTTGTCAAAATGATTCATATATACGTTCATAAGTTAGCTTTTATGAATGATAAATTGAAACTTTTCACAGGAGGAAATTTTTCCTGTGTCCTATCAAATGTGGACTAAAATTTCCTGGAGGCAATGCTCTCTTGCTCCCACAGTCTCTCAATCTCTGATTGAAACCAAGATTTATCTGTCTATATCTGCCCATAGATTTTCAAGTCTGCCTACGGTGGAGTTGTAGCTGTGCGTGTTTACGTTCTGGGTGTACCTGCCATCAAGGGATCTGTCCTTGTTCTCCATCCAAGGCACTTGGTTCCAATGAAAATTGCCGTGAAAGGCATCAAAGACGCAATCACTTCTGGAAAGTTGGATGTTAAAGTTAAGATGATGAGTGAGTATCGTTTGATTGCATCTTCTTAGGGGACGCGCGGGTGAGGTGGCGTAAATGACTTGCCTCGTTCTTTACATTGAATGGCTTTGTAGTCCTATGTGGTTGGTCACAGATTGCCAGAATAGTCCTACCTCGTCCCAAGATGTTTCATGAGTTTGCTTTGTTTTACGCTAAACCGTCCTGGGTCACGTTAGGTTGGACTGCAAGATACTATGCATGAGGTTGTAGCCCGTGAAGATTTTTACAGTTATCCAGAGGTAGTGTACTGGCTTACTCAAGAAAAACGTCACGAGTTAGATCATAATTAGCTCTCTGAAATCGAGAGCTAATGACAACTGCTTTGTTTCACCATTTAATAGAAAGGCATGTCTATCTTTTGAGATGCAGCATGTTCACTTTAAGCTATGATTTCCCTCTGAAAAACGAGATTGAAATAAACTTTTGAATCCTACATTTCTCATTTAGAGTGAAATAATTGCTGTCCTTTTCCGGTGAACGTTAATGAAAAGTTAACAAAGAGATGGATTTGACGTCGTCTAGGAAAATCTATTGATTGTCAAAGGACTTATCTCTGCTTGTTATTCTAATTTCATGTTCCTAAGCACATTGGAATTCGGTATGTTTCACGTCTTTGAAAACCTGGACGGAAAAAGACGGGAAAGTCCATGAAATGATTCAGTTACCCAAATTTTTGAAACTGGTTTTTTCGGAGGGTAGTCGTGGCTTAGCCTCACTACATAAGGACCCTCAACTTACGCTCATCTAATTGAAGTGAATTAATGTTGTTGTTGTCGCTCCAGTCAAGGGCCTTATGGACTAACTCTTCTCAAAACGGCAAAAAATTCTCGCCAGGAACAAATTTGTTCCTGGACCAATCAGGATGCAAGACTTGAAATAACTTGATGGGATTGGCTGATTCTTCTTCAATTTAAACTTCCCGCCAAAGGCAAACAAACAACTTCGAACAACGCGTTCGACTGAACTGCTCCAACGATCAAAATCTCAAAGTAGCGAACAAATTTACGAGATCTTTTGCGTCCCCAAACAACCAAAATATCACTGATGGGTAGGATTTTTTTGCTTTAATAGCTTGAAGAAACATTCATCTAAGTACTGATAGCTTGTTTTGCAGTGTAGCACTTCAGGAAAACCACTTTTTGCGGCGATTTAGGGTCGGTGGTTTCAAGAAAAAATAGCAGGTGATTTAGGCCATGTCCGTTTCTGGAAGCGTAAGTCCATGAGTCGTAGTTATAGCGTCCATCAGCCTATCAATAGCGATAACCTACGAACATATAATCAGTCTANGACCGAACAACACCTCAAAAGATAGTTAAGTCCTTCAGCTACATGTTGATGCATTGTTTGTGTTACATAACTCTTGATTTCTGGAGGCTAGACGTGATTTAGCTCGTGAAGTTTTTTAGGTCACCCTGTAGTCCCATGTGGTTATTCACAGATATTTTTGCAAGAATGGTATTACTTCGTCTCCGAATATATCACAATGTTTAGCACATATGTTAGGTCAAAACCGTCTGTAGAAGGTAGAAGTTTCCTATTGTCTAAATATGCCTTCAGTATTTCTTCAAGTGAATAGCAACATTGATGTAATTTTTTTTATAGAAAATGGCAAGCAAACCTCTGTTGACATGTCCGCACAAAAGGATTCGTACTATGATCTGTACGTTGATGGACCAGACCCATTACCAAACCCCGGACCGGATGAACATTCTAAAGCTGGAATGAAAAGCGGAGCGGTGGCTCTGCTCAGTATAGCGTTGATACTATGCGCCGTCATCCTCACCATTGGTGCTATATATGTTGTCTTGAAGCGGCGTGGTGTGCAGCTGTTCAACTACCAAAGACATACAGACGATAGCCCAGTCGCTTGAATGCAATGATTAATTGATGTCCCAGGTGAGTCGTAAAAACTTTGCACCTTGTTGAAAACTCACCAAAATTTGAGTGCGTTACCGATCTCTAAATTTTATTGCTTTGTGTGTTTGTGTTTGTTTGTGTATCAAGGAACGATAAAATTTAGTCGGTCGTTGCTATTTTGTTCTTTCGAGAAAGATTCAATGAAATTACAGCGCGAGAAACGACATTTTGAGCAATAGTATTTTCAAAACATTGTATTTTGAACCTGAAATCTGTAATGTTCGACTTTCATGCAGAAGTTTGTGACCTATGAAAGCTTCATCAATGACATCAGAAACCAGCTTTTTGTGGCAGTGTGACACTAAATGTCACTTGTTGGTAGTTCTTTGTGATTTCAGAGTATAATTGAAAACCAGATAGCTCCTAACAGCAACAATTCTCGCAAATTCAAAACCATTTAAAGACTTTCCAATAGGTCTAAAATTGAGTTGGGGGGGCGGCTTGATTTTCATGATCGGTCGTACAATCAAATTTTAATGATTTTTCAGAGGCACAGCTTTTTCACTCACCCGGTGGCAGTGGGTAAGTGGCGCGTTTTGTGTTACGCAAGGAGAGACGAGAATGTGTAAGCATATGTTCGAAAGCTTGAAAAAGGTTGGTGTAAAATTCTATGACCGATTTCTTTGAACTGAATGGTTTCAAAGAAACTTTAAAGCAAGTGTGCAATGGTAAATAGGATCCTCTATAAATAGAACAAAGAAATAACTCAGACAGCATTGTTTCTTAGCAAGGTAAAGATCTCATTCTTAGGCTACCCTTTGGAAGTAAATGGGTACCTCCTTTTATATTGACGAGTCCCTACCAAGTGTATTAATTCGATTAATATTACCAGAGGGGATTAGGAGCAGGCAAGAATCTGCCAAGTTGGTCAATTGGATAAGTTTCTACGATCCTTCACGATTCAACTGCTCCTCTTTGCCCCCCCCCCCCAGCATAGTCACTGTAAACTGTTAACAGAAATTTGGAGAACGAAACTATGGTTTTTAGTGAAAGACGGAAATGGTAATTTTGTTAATCATCATATTCAGTTCATAATCATTATATTTCGATTAGATGTTTTTCGAGGACTGCAGGGCGTACAAAGCCCGATCGTACTGCAACTTCTTGGTTTACCAAACAAAATAAAGTCATTAAATTAAAGGCTTGCTTATTGTCATTGTAAAGGAACCAGTTGCGATCTGTGGAGGGGCATCAGATTGCTGAATTCGGTTTTGGCTTCCTTCTTCACTGTGAATGACCGTTAGTCATATATTCGTAGAGAAACGTTAATGATTTGAATATATTTGTAGCATTCTTCACATGGGTAAACCTAGGAGGAAAACAATTGATAAATCCTTTGAAAAGGATGAAAGCCTCGTCCAAGCTCCTACCTTACCAAGTTGCATGTTACTTCTTCAATCTTCTCGCTTTGATGGAGCATTTCAATGCGGGACTTATCCACTGCCTATGACTTTGTTGGTTTTGCATTGAAATAATGTAGTATGTAGTATGTATTATGTAGGCCATTTAAGGCCAAATTAGATATTATAGTATAGTTTAAAATCTTGAATCGTCAATACGTATGCGAGGGCACACAATTATATTCGCTGTGTACACTATTCTCTTATCGATCAGTTTTGTAGAGGACGTGTTTTGGTGTTTCGTTTGGTTAACAAGGGGCATCACAAGTTTTCATTTGTGGGAAGCATAAACTTGCTCACTATGCACAGTACATTTTTGTACGAAGAAGGACTTCACATGGTGGCTGGCTGTGAACAATTTCGGCCATCGAAATCATGCTTTGGTGGGTCATTGTTATACAGGGTGTTTCCGAAAGAACGCAACCCACGAGATTAGAGTACATGTTCTTTCGAATGATATGCAGTTTGGATACGTTAGTGGAATTATTTATCATTCGATTGATATTTTAGTAAGTATATGGACAATTTGAATTGCAGCATGCTGTAACAGTAAAGTTAACTCCTTTTCCACCGTGAAAATCTACAAAAAGGATTTTGACAGAACTAGCAGCACTCGACGTGATGCTCTAAGGTAGGAAAAAGGCACATTTATTCCCATTAAATGCATTCATTAAGAGTAATAAAATAAGCTCAGACAAAGGAGGATCTTTGTCTGTGTGAATGTTCTATCATTAACTTGCATCTGAAATGGGCCATACTTGCGAAAACATCCATTAAAGTGAATGACCTGAGATATAAAGCGCTTGTCTATAAATAGGACAAAGAAAGACCTAATCCCTCTATTGGTTTCTTTAGCATTGCTTTCATTCGCCATGAGATGGATTATGAAATACAATAGGCTATTTATAAATCTATGAGATCTCATCTTTTAACTCAGGTTATTCACTTTAAGTNTTGTACGAAGAAGGACTTCACATGGTGGCTGGCTGTGAACAATTTCGGCCATCGAAATCATGCTTTGGTGGGTCATTGTTATACAGGGTGTTTCCGAAAGAACGCAACCCACGAGATTAGAGTACATGTTCTTTCGAATGATATGCAGTTTGGATACGTTAGTGGAATTATTTATCATTCGATTGATATTTTAGTAAGTATATGGACAATTTGAATTGCAGCATGCTGTAACAGTAAAGTTAACTCCTTTTCCACCGTGAAAATCTACAAAAAGGATTTTGACAGAACTAGCAGCACTCGACGTGATGCTGTAAGGTAGGAAAAAGGCACATTTATTCCCATTAAATGCATTCATTAAGAGTAATAAAATAAGCTCAGACAAAGGAGGATCTTTGTCTGTGTGAATGTTCTATCACTTACTTGCATCTGAAATGGGCCATACTTGCGAAAACATCCATTAAAGTGAATGACCTGAGATATAAAGCGCTTGTCTATAAATAGGACAAAGAAAGACCTAATCCCTCTATTGGTTTCTTTAGCATTGCTTTCATTCGCCACGAGATGGATTATGAAATACAATAGGCTATTTATAAATCTATGAGATCTCATCTTTTAACTCAGGTTATTCACTTTAAAGACCCATGACTGACCAGCAGCCTCAGCGCTTCTTTGTTTTTGTTTACAACAGTTAATAGACTGATAACAATGAGTCCCACTTATCATTCATCAAAGCGAGACTCTCACTGAACTGTCATTATTGATATATACGATGGTGTAACAAGTCAAATTTTAAACGACCGCCAAACGGTCATTGGCTGTGCTGCATGTAAACATCTTTAACATCCTGAACCTTCAGTACAACAACAACGCAGCTACCATACTTGAGGTTCAGGATGTTAGAAGATGCACGAAATCACGCAGAAATCGCATGGCAGAATTGACGAAGAATTGCCTCTAGAGCTCGACACAGCTCCAAGTGCACATCGGGAAAATAACTATTGATCTGTTATTTCATGGTTCTTTCGACGAAGGAGACCAACAGACCAGGTTATGTCTGTAAATTTTTGCCCAACGGCTCGCGTCTTGCTGTGCTTGTCGACTGCCCGACCAAAAATGATGAGGTACAGTTCCTTCTTTATTTACTTGTAATTTGATGTTTGGCATTTCCAATGCAATTCTTTTTTGAGTTCAATGCTTGATGGTGAAGCTAATTCAGTTTCCAATGCCTGTTTGTCTGCAAATAAGCAAAATTTCCTCGGGTTTCCTCCTTCCTATTGTGGCCTAAGATTATTTCGTCCAATTTGCGTAGCCATGATTATTTAGAACGAAAATACATCCCTAAATGAATTGTTTATGGACTAAATAAACCATTGATGTAATTTGTTTTCCATTTACGCTATTTTGGTTGAAGATTGAAGCGGATTACGAACGTTGCTATTTTCTGTATACAGAAATTAATGGAAGCTGTGGGGAAGAAGATTGGAGGGCCGCAAAGGATGCTGGTCAGTCATGGGTCTTTAAGTAATGAAAAATTCAATGAATTCTCCCAACCTGGATACCATTAGAAAGAATACAAATTGTGCTTTCAGATGGTATGCCTCATGTGATTAAAATATCATTAAATCGTGAAGAATTTGAATAAAGGTGGGTTGCATTTTTTCTGAAACACCCTGTGTAAATCAAGACTAATGATCTGCCACAACCTCATAATAACCCATCCTACAAGCCTTAGCCACCACACGCGAGCATAACGACCCACCCTGTATGTCGTATCTAGCACGTCAAGCATAATACTGCAGCCATCCAGCATGTTAACCGACCCCTACAACCCTTGTCTTTCACATTAGACATGATAACCCATCCCTGTAAATTGGATAAACAAACTTGTGGCATATAAGTTCGCCTCGTGGGTACTGCATACTCAGGTTCCTAAGAACTTTGAAACTTGATATGTCAGTAGGAAATTGCAGCTTTGTAATATGAATGCGACGAAATCTAATGGATAGAATTGTTGGTAGCCGTGACTTTGTCGACAGCCATTGGTACCATCACTGTTTTCAATTCATTCATTTTACTAAACTCTAAACATTTCTAGTAACTTGAAAAAGCAGAAATCTTTGTTTCATGTTGTATGAAAGCAAACAAAACATCTCATAAACATCAAATATGGATGATTCCCGGAATAACAGATGAGTACGTTAAAGGGAATTTCAGGAAAATTGGGACCATGATCCCTTACGTCCCATGATACTGCGAAAATCAAATCAACAGAAATTCTGTGAGGTGGTAAGCCACATGGTAAACGCTTTCCTTACGCCATGTTTAGCGCAATAATCAATTGTTTTTGCATAAATTTACTATGATATTGCTCATTCATCTCGTAAGCACGAACCTCGCTGGTTGATATTCTAGATAGTTTTGAATGGTGTTTCGTTTTGAATGTTTATATAGTGCAATTTAAAGGGGCTTCTTCGTCATCACGTTATGCTTGTCAGTGTCAGTAGATTATGAGCTTAGCTTTGCCCGTTTCAGTTGTACGTGCGTATTTCAAGTGTTGTTGTGAATTTACATTTTCATTGTGGATTTCCTTTCAATGGTGCCCATTTGATTTAATGGTCCAGGGCATTTAAATAACGGACTGTGTCTTTGCATGTTGCAATTTTCACCGGCTGAAGCAAACAATATGTCCAATGTTTCAAAATCATACTGCAAGATGTATGCATCTGAAATTGCCTCAAAAGATGTCATTTGATGTTTCATCGCGCGTCATTCCAGCGTCTTACGTTTATTTGACAACATTTCCCATATTCCAACAATAAATTACGATAGATTGGAAAGTCACCCTTCCTTCACTTTGATAACCCTCCATAAAGGAGAGGCCTACGAAATTGCTCGGTTCTTGCTCGACCAGGC
>REGL01002865.1:0-18950 GCA_004194395.1 Aurelia aurita complex sp. Pacific
AAAAATACCATTTAGAAAGTTTTCATTGATGATTTGGGATAGCTGTATGGAAATGGGGGGGTCAAGCACGTTCAATAGTTTGAAGGAATACTATTAGGCCAAGTAGGTTTACCCTTCTTAAGTGACTGGATTATCGAAGAAACCTCAACAGGAACAGTGGGAGATATAGCTGTTATTAGAAGAAGCTAGATATCTTAGAGGAGAATTTGAGTTCCTAGGGATTTTACTTGTAATTTTGTTAGCAACATTGATAAATATGGAGTGCCAAATGCAAAAAAAATAATTTAATGGTTGTATGTGCTAAAATTTAACATATGCTTGTTTATTTGAGTAAAATTTAACATATGCTTGTTTATTTGAGTAAAATTTAACATATGCTTGTTTATTTGAGTAAAATTTAACATATGCTTGTTTATTTGAGTAAAATTTAACATATGCTTGTAGTTTTATAAAATTTGACATATGCTTACAAACGAGGTCATATTTTCACATTGCTTAACCATGGCAACAAGTCATATTTTCACATTGCTTAACCATGGCAACGAACTCATATTTTCACATTGCTTAACCATGGCAACGAAATCGCAACGAGGCTACAGTTTCGCGCCAAATTTAGCTGTCGCCTGTCGCCTCGAATCTCGAGAGCCACATGTACCAAAATGGCGGACAGTCGACGTGACTTGGAGGCGTTAATAAACCAGGTCATCACAAGTCGCGGCTTAGAACTCCTCTCCAATAGGAGAGGGGAAATTACCCAACAATGTGGTGATACTGGTAGCCCTAGCAGTGGAGAACAACATCAGTCCGTTCAACAAGAACGGACTGCTATATTTTCCTCCAGTAGGCCTGGTGGTAGCCGCGGAGGAAGGGGAGCAGCAACATACGTCGGCCCAAGAGGAGCTCATAGTCAGACCATGTTCACACCAACAAGGTCATATGGTCAGAGTCGTGGGCGCGCTCAGGGAAATGGAAGAAGCCGTGGGAGTCGAAGTTTTTCAGCACCATACAATTTCTCCGCCAGGCGAAACAATTCTGCAAGTGCAAAGAAAGAAATCAAATCAAGGGATGCGTACTTGATGAATATTGGGGATTGCAGCGTCCCAAGGGGCTCCAAGAGAGCTCCCCTCTTTGCTTCGGGACAAGTAAAAGTCGCCGTCAAGGTTGATTCAACATGGACTGCCGAAGAATTCATTACACGGATGGAAGGAGAATTCAATCATATTTTGAACCTGGAAGAATCACCACCGCGGTTAGTAGATTAATTTCGACTAGTAGCTGAGATTTAAATGGATTTTTAGATGATACCACGAGCCAATGCGGTAACTAACTGTACTACTAACCTATGGGTACGGTCGTTTACAAAGCTGATCGTTGATTACAACTGGAAAACACTTGAAAACACAAAAGATACAACTTCTTGAAAAATAGAATAAACAGTCAGGATCGACAAACGATTCAAATAGAAAAAGTCTAAACAAAAACAAGGAAGCATAGAAACATTGTATTACAGTAGTAATTTCCATCATGGTTTCGTAAACTCTCTGTTGTTATTATAATCCAACTCAAGTTTGTGCCTGCCTAACTCTAGTCTAAAGCAAAACGCAAACTACTTAGAGCAAAGTTATGAATGAAATGTGCGTGTTCAGGAAGATAGGGTTTGCAGCAGGGAGAAAATGGGTGGGCTTTGGGTAAAATGGGCAAGACAAAAATTAGGATAACAACTGGTTTTAAATTTTGATTCACACACAGATTTTCTCTATTCAAGCTAAAAATTTAGCAACAACCCTCATGAAATTGCAAGTGTTGATTTATGAGCTCACCAAGTGCACCATTCTTGGCCAATCATCAGCTACCCATTTTACCCATGCAGACTATCACAGTGTGTTATAATTGTACTTTAGGTTTGAGGTCATGAAATATGTGAATGGGTCACTGGTGAAGCCCTCTTTGGCCATAAATGAAAGCTGGAATGGGGCAAATGTGATTGCCAACATGAAGCAAGGAGATTTGTATCTTCGTTCATGTCACCCATTGGTAAGATTTCATTCATTTGTTGACATGCAATAAGTTTTATTGTCAGTAAAAGAATACCTCTACATCCCACCACAGCACAGCCAGTTGATATGTACAACTCAGGCAATAACTGAAACAATTTTTATGGTTGAACCACACATTTTCTGTTGGTAGTGTTTTGTGATGGCAAACCAATCCAGGAAGTGTCACATTCTCAAAACACAATCATGGTACATACAGTACAGATTGTAAACTTTCCTCTAATAAATGTCCACAATGTATTCTGTCAAGTCAGCAATATATTGTTTGAGATTTTGTTGCCTCTTTATATTTATATTAGATACCTTTCTGTTAGTCAATGTAGACTTGTTCATGCATTCGCTTTCACTCATACTGTTAAGCCCTGACCAAATGACTGAACAAAGTTCATAGAACCAGTTCAGTAAATGATGAGTGAAAAGTTGAGTCATTTGGCCAGCTCCTATCAACAATGCTAAACAACACTAACAGGATTCAACATTGTTCAGCAAAATGTTCAATGAAAAGTTAAGTTATTTAAGCCAAAATGCCATTTATTTTATCAAAGGTACTGCCAGAGGAGAGTCACAGTGGAACGATACTGGACAGTTTTTTGGACAGAACAATTTCATCACACAGTGAGCATGTTGACACGGCAATGCCAGAGGATCATGTTGATCACACTTTTGTACAAGATGAGGTATTATCTGCAGTATTTACTTATTCAATGTTGGCATCGAGAAGTTGGGCATTAAAATCTCTTTTCTGTTCCACAGGTACAGCAGAAATGTTGTCAGAAATTTGATGGTGATTTTCAACTGTTTTTGGGAGATTTTTCAAGCTTTACCTGCAACAGTTAACTTGTTGCCCAAACAAGGAGAAACATTTAAAACTTTTTTCCATAGGTACTGTATGCTAAGAATAATGACCAATTTTGCAAGAAAAAAAATTGTCATCAAAGTTTGCATATCATATCAGTTAAATGAGTTTCTTGTAAATACAGTAAGCTCCCATCCATTTGCATGCAGATAGTTTTGAAAATGTATCTTTTTATCTGTTTTGGGTTTGCATCCACACACAGATAGCATATTCGGTCAACAAAAATGAAGCTTTTTGAAAATACTCTCCAGAGTGGATCTTTTTGAAAACACCATTTTTGCTTTTCAAAAACACTGACATCACTGCCTCCATTTACTGCCTATCTGAGAGCATGCACTTAGATCTTTGGGATAATGCGAGGCATTGTCTTTATCTTTTTTCTTTATCAGATTTTTCATGTCACAGCGTTTTTACTTGAACAGGGATATCTTCAAAAAAGCTCCTTTTATGGAGGCAAATCTTTTTCATATGGATGAAGAAGATAGATCTTCCAAAATATCTGGATTTGTGTTGATGTGGCCAAAATCAGACAACTCAGAAATTTGTAATATTGCATCTCACAGCACCCAATCAAGTGAATTCATGATTAAATACTTTTTGGTCTAAAATTAGGTAGGATGAATTAGGGGTGCATAGGAGGTGTTACCTTGGAGCTTGGGTAGCAACAAAGACTGTGGAAATTAAATTTAATTGCCTGATTATTCTCTTCAACAGGAATTGCAAGTTGCTGATGAACCAGTAGGTGCCAAAGGAAATGTTATGCACCGGCTCCAGGAGATGTTCCCTGATGTGGCCAAAGAAACATTAATTCAAGCTTCGCAACAACCTGATTTGAACAGTGCAACTGATTACATCCTATCTGATGGTAATATCACTCACGGTTCAATTGCCTGACACCCAACCAAACACTGTTAGCCTGCATGCAGACTATTGGATTAGATGGGAAAGAGGGAAGAAAGTGATTCACTTTTCTTGTTCAAAGGTTCCCAGGAATCGAGGAACCAAATTTGATTGATTTGGGGACATTCTATCCTCTTCGTTGGTTTTCAACATGGGATCTTCAAAGCATACAATGTGTCGTATGCCTGAAATCAGCAAAATATTTGACAAACCTGTACGAAAATACAAGGCCATGTAATAGCCATGTACAAGCCTTGTAGTTATGGCCTTGTAACCTTGTTATAGCCTGGAATAGCCTTGCTGTAACCTTGTAAATGGCTTGAAAAATGCTAATTAGCCTTGTAGAAGCCTTGTGGAAACCTTGTGTTAGACTGGTTGCAGCTTGGAATCTTACTGATAGCCTTGTAATTTTCTTGCAAGGTTAGTACATGGTCATAACAAGGTTATAATCCCCTCTGCAAGGCTAAAACTTGGCCTGTACTAGGCCAAGTTTAGCCTTGTATTTTCGTACAGGAAGCATTGAAAATAAAATGTTGGAAATGAAATACTGATGTCAGCATGAACAGGAAAAGTGGATCAGTTGTGCAGACTCTACTTTCTCTCTCTTTCCCTTCCAATCTAAGAGTCAGCACATAGGCTAAACACTGTAGGCTTTGTCTCATGTTAGCCAGTAATTAAAGAATCAACAGTAATAACACATTTTAATCTGTTCAATTTTTTGATAAGTACTTTGTCGGTAAAAATTACGTTATATATTATATATAACCTGGGGACTGGCTTCTAAATACCATTTATGGTAGTCTCCTATGGAAAAAGAGTTTCAACATTATTCAGCAGGGTACATTTTATGTTTCCAAACATGTTCTTAAGATAAAAATTCTTTGTAGATTTGCTTTGAAAAAATTTCTCATCATTGTACTCACTCAACCTGACTAACAAAGATAGAAAACCAAACCTAGACTGAATTACGGTTGTAGGTTCCAAACCCTTCCTAAGCTGCAAAAAATCACTTTGTGACCCGTCCGCAAAATACGGCTTGAAAAATACATCAGACACAGTTAGTATGTTGAGAATTTATATAAACTCTGTTCTATGGCAATGGAGTATTTGGCTAATTTGTTGATTCATTTTATACATTCCAGGAAACATTTCTACAACAGAAGAAGATGAGATAGATGACAATGTGTCCCTAACTGCTGCTGGTATTGCATATGCAAATCTTAGTCCACATGATAAGCTTTCAGGCTTTCTCTCATCATTGAAAGAAGAAACTACACAGATGTTAAACATCAGTCGAGAAAAGGTGCTGCATCAATGTATCAGGCTTTTGAAGATGAAAAAGATCAATCTGAGTGCTACTCCAGATGTGAGTTTCTTAGGAGAAGAGGGTATTGACGCAGAAGGTCTTACAAGAGAGTTCTTCACATCACTGATGACAGCAATACGTGTGGGTGAAAGTGGTATAATTTTGTTTGAAGGAGAATTCCCCAACCTTGTTCCAATACACAGTACAGATGCACTGCACTCTGGATTGTTCCTGATGGTTGGCCAGTTAATAGCATACAGCTTCACCCATTCTATGATTCCATTGAATGGGGTGTCTCCTGCTGTTGCATGTTACCTTGTTCATGGAAAAATTGAATTGGCATGTGATTTGTTGACAATGAATGATGTTGTTGATCTAGAGCTCCGATACATCATTGGTCGGGTAAGTGGAATTAGTTCTTGAAAATGTTCTTCAAATTCTTGAAATCATCAGACATTTAAAAAATCTGGTATTTTTGTGATGATGGGTGTGACTAAGCTCAAAATCCTACTTTTTGCAGTGGCTAAAGGACAATCTTTCATTGTGCTTTATAAAAATGGATAATGCAACTTTTGTGTAAAATTATTAAGACATTTTAGTTACATATTACTGTAAAATAGTACTAAAATGAACATACAGTAGAAACAACAACAAAACCTGAAACCATGCCTCAAAACTTAGCAACAGTTACACTTGATGATGTGACATAATGTCTTGTTCAATTCCTACCCTGACCATCCCTGCAGGCAGCTCAGGGCTCAAAAAATATGTTGAGCACGTGCCCGGGGGCTGGGCAAATTTTTATGGCAAATGCCCAGGGGCGAGTGATGGAAAATTGTCACATTGCCAGTAATTTTATAAGCAAAAACTCCCAGCATTGTCAAATGCCCAGGGGGTGGGAAGAAAAAAGTGGCATAGTCATATGCCCAGGGCCAGGAATTTTTTATGTGTAATACCTGGGGGTGTCCTGGGGGATGGATAAATCACCACAGAAAGAAGCAAGGTAGGTGATAAAATCAAAATCAACATTATTAGGATTACTGTATAGTACATCACCCAGGCTTATAATCTCCTCACCTATATAATGAAAATGCTACCAGTTTATTTGCTGGAAATGGATTGTTAAACAAAGCAAAGGCAGGGTGAAAGTAGCTAAACAGTATGCAGTCTGAAAAAGGGAATCTACCTTGTCCTGTACCTACCTGCACGAAAATACAAGGCCATGTAATAGCCATGTACAAGCCTTGTAGTTATGGCCTTGTAACCTTGTAATAGCCTGGAATAGCCTTGCTGTAAACTTGTAAATTGCTTGAAAAATGCTAATTAGCCTTGTAGAAGCCTTGTGGAATCCTTGTGTTAGACTGGTTGCAACTTGGAATCTCACTGATAGCCTTGTAATTGTCTTCCAAGGTTAGTACAAGGTCATAACAAGGTCATAATCCCCTCTACAAGGCTAAAACTTGGCCTGTACAAGGCCAAGTTTAGCCTTGTATTTTTGTACAGGTAGTGTTCACAGAGATTAATTGGTGTCCTGTGACCCAGTCCTGTTTATCTCAAACCAAGTTTTTTTAGTTACAGGGATTTTCAAATTCTAACGTCTGTTGACCAATCAAAAATCACACTTTCTTATTACCTGTGGCCAACTCGTATAACAGTTGATCTCGTATTACATAAACACCGGAATTTTAAACCACAAAGTTATTCATACGTCATCTCAACCTTGAGAAGACTGACTCTGTGTACTGCTGGGTCATGGTGCGGTTCTGTGACACTCTCTGTACTGGGTCACAGGACTTCAATTACTTCTACAGTACTGGCAATAAACACACTTCCTACAAGGTAGGCACCCTTGGTCTGAAGTGAAGCAAATAATATAATTGCATTAAAGTTGAAGGTGAAGTTGCGTTTTTCAGCGCCAAGCACTGGGATCGCAGAAATGGAGCAGACCTAATCGAGTCCGCGACCCCTTATCAGGACGCTCAAGTGGTGGGGTCCTACCGGGTATCGAACCCATTCCACCTGACTGTTCTGGCTGCAAAGTCAGAGGATTACACCACTGCGCCACAACACCTTCAACTTGCGCATTCAACTTGCTCAATCTAAATATGATTATTTAAATTGATACAATTCAAATCAAGATGCATTATTTTTTTTTTCAGATTAACGATGCCCAAGAGGAGAAAGCAATATTGGAATTAGTGAATGATGCAGAAGTTGCAACTATCATTGCAAATTCAGGATTCCAAGAAATGTTGAGTCTTAAAAACAAGCAACGAGCAGTGCAGTACATTGTTCTTAATGATGTAATTCTAAAGCGAATATCAGAATTAGACCAGATTCGTAAAGGCTTAAAGGCTCCATTTCCTTTGGTAGACTTTTTTTGCCAGAAAGACATACCAGTTTCATACATATTTCCAAAACCTGAAGATGTCAAGATTTTGCCAGCTGATGTGAAGCAAAAATTGAAGGTTATTGGAGAAATGACAGAAAATTCACAAAAGGCTTTTGACTGGTTGCATAGATTTATCGATGGATTAAGTTCAGAGGCTGGTAAGGATGTAGCTTTCTCAATTTCATCACTGTATAGTATTTAATGAGAACTAAATACTGCATTCAACAAAACGTCAATACAATAACAGTGAATTACAGACTAAACCTTTAAGGAATTTGACAAATTTGTCGGGCAATTCAAGTCATAAATTACAGACTATTTCTTGTCATATATCGGGTGTATTGGAAAAAACGGGCCTCCAAAATGTCTCTGCGATGGCAATTTAAACGCCATGAACTCATGTGGCTCATGTGATAAATTTTTGCAATCTTTTTGAATTTTTTTAAAAGTTGACATCCTCTGATCTGAATTTGGTGCGCTCTACAGCACGATATTGCCGCTAGTAACTCAGATTTCTAGGACAGGCAATGAAAGAGGTTTTTTTGTGGAGAAAAATGCGCACAGGAAAGGAACTACGATCTGGGCGCCAAGGTTAATGATGTTCTACTTTATTCCTATCTAATGTGCACAACAAACCGTTAATGATTTTTGTAAAAGATTCAATTGGCTGGCCATCATTAGTTGTGCATGCTCTGCATCGGTCTTTCGTTCCATCAACGGCTCTCATACTTCTTTGCATACTTCGTCGCATTGCAATCTCTCGTTATGGCATCTTAAGATCGTTTATGTTATGTTGCAAGGTGGATGATTTGTTAGGACATCTAAGATTTTTGGGATGGAAACCGAAATAGAAATATAATTACAGCATCAAACTAACTATTCCGTGCCGAAGGAGATTATAATTCCAAAATTGGGAGAGCGATGCCTAGTTCTTCAATGATCAAATATTAGCGTTTTCAGGGGCTAAAATTTTGTTATCACAAACGCTTAAATCATTGGTTTGAGGTAACAAATAGTTATTTCTAGCGTTTTAAAACATAGTTTTTGAAGAATCAAACAAAAACAATCAAGAGATATTTTTTCTGGCAATTTTAAAGAATTGAGAAGCATCAGAAAATAGGGACCGTCTGCCATCGACCGGTCAACAAATTTGGGTAAATTTGAATAACAAATCTTTTTTGTTGGGAAATATAGGCAAAGGGAATATAACTAAATTTAAATTAAGGCTTATGGATTACGAAAATCGATGCAGTAAGTTTGCAAAGATCAAGTAGCCACCGCAAAGGCACTTTTCACGTGGCCCGTTTTTCTGATACACCCGCTGGTTATTAAGTTTAAACAATGTAATGTAAAATAATGCCTGATTCAAACTTACAATTCTATAACTCAATGTTCAAATTGTTGTAAACATAAAAAATGTGATAAAATTGAATCTTATACAACATAACTGTGTAATAACTGCACCATTGCACCAATGCATGACAGTGCGCAGAGTGCAAGCTGTGCACACATGCATGAAAATTCATAACTGTTGAAAGGTCTGTTTCATCCAGCATGCCTTGCACGTGGCGTCTCTTACTTGGCCTTTGTTGTTGCCATTTTCATGGGCCATGAAAATGACGACAACAAAGACAACCAAGAGATGCCACGTGCAAGGCATGCTGGATGAAACAGACCCTTCAACCCCCCTAACTTCCTGTAACTTTTCTCAAACTCTAAGAGCAACACTTGATACAGGATTTTCTTCACAGGACCTTTCTTGCTTGTTCTCAAAATTATCATCAGTGCAGACCTCGTGCACATTAACATGACAAGAATTGTCAAGAACTCTTTCAACTCTTCATATGCTGATAAGAATTCATTAGGTGGTATAAACTATGCACGTTTGGCAGGCCACAATAAATCATACACTGGGCGGACTTAATCTTTAGTAGAAAGCCTGAGTTAGATTCTAAGATTTTTGCAAAGTTTTCTGTCTTTAGTAGAGCTAGACGCCAGTTTCTTAAAATTTTCGTTCTCGAAAGCACTGAAAACGATAAAGAAACGATTATCAAATTTTCTAAAGAATCAAAATCAATGAACAAAGAGAACACTTTTCGTGGTGATTTGAGATCTATCAATTGATCAATTAATCGATGAAATTAATCAATACAATTAATCGATTTCTAAATCCCAAATCACCACGAACAAGTTCTCTCCTTGATCGTTTTCGATTTTTTTGAAAACTAAAAGTTTAAGAAACTGGCGTCTAGCTCTAGAAACTGAAAACAGAAAATTTACAAAAAATCCTAGAATCTAATTCAGTCTTTCTACTAAAGATTAAGTCGTGAATCTTTAAAATCGGTCCAAGGTACGATTTATTGTGGCCTGTCAAATGTGCATAGTTTATTTTGGCGCACCCGGTATACTTGCCTAATTACTTTACAACATTACAGGGATGATACCACAGGGAGCAAAAGACAATGACTACCCATGTTAATGTGTGCATGCCCTGTACTGTAAATTTAAGCACTTCCTTTGGTCAGATACTGTAGTGTGATGACCTCATTTTGCGCAGTTTCTTCTCAGCCATGGCAGCCACAGTTAAAACAATGTGTGGTTGCAACAAAAGAATGATCAATACTCATTTAAAATGTACAAAACAGAACTGATATCAGGGTTCAGTACTGAGTAGTTGTTAAATCAGTTTTAACATATTCTGTCACCTTATGGCGCAAAAACTGCAAGTTGCGTTATCTAAATTGTAAAATTCATTTCTGTTAGTTTACCAAATAATTCATTCATATTTCTGTTCTTTTTTGCAAGATCTCAAGGATGTAGATGAAACAGCCATGACAATTGAGAAGTTGTTACAGTTCATCACAGGAAGCAGACTTCTGCCTCAAGGCAAAATAACTGTGGAATTTGACAATGATAGTCAAGCTGTGCTGCCAGATTGTGAATGCTGTTTCAGCAAAATCATTCTGCCACTCTGTCTTGACACATACGAAGGGTTTGAAAAGAGCATGAGAACAGTTATTTCATGCCAGTACAAGGGTACCGGAAGATTCTGAATAGCTGCAAGGTTCCTTGATGTCTACTTCATATGTTCTTCTATCATCTTGTACAAACATAATATGTGCCAGGTGAGGAACGATTGAGGGGAGTTTTCCAATAAACATCGCTGCAATACCTGGCAAAATCTTTTCTTTTCAAATCTTTTGCATCCGGAAAGGGCTAATTTAGATTAAAGATGCATTTCGTTTTTAATCTTTTCTTCCGTTCAATAAGTATAAGCTACCCTAAATTGGATTCATATTCCGTGCAGGTGTGAACTTCTAGCTCATATATACAACTTCATAAATGTTGAGTTACAGAAGTATTCATACAGCAGTTGGTTAAAGAGTTCAGGGTATTTTTTCAATGAAATCACCTGCATGATAAATTCACTTATAATCATGGAAAGAAATAGGTGATTGTAACAGACCAAATTATAACCAATTCAATATTTATTTTGCGTTACAAAGTTTCAACAAACATAATTAGATCTGTTTGCAGCCAAAATACTTTATGAATGAACCCCCTTCATCTTTTTTTACTCACCTGGTACAGTACAGCTGGAACTGTAAACTTTTGTTCATTGATCCTTGACTATTAGGAAGTTATGTTTGGTTGATTTTATGTTGGGAATTTATGATAGAATTCAACTTCAGATTAATGCAAATTATCTAATACTTCGAAATAAGTATTAATTCCAAAGTTACCATCCTCTTCAAGAGGATCTATGTTGGCCACAATATGCTGCATTACAGCTTCTGGAATTGCAACATGAACAGGTGGAACTGTTATTGGCTGAATATCTTCATCTTGGCTTGCATCATCAACTTCATCAGATACACCATAAGTAGATGCATCAATTGGTTCCTCGGTGATATTTTCATTGTTTTCTTGGTTGAACAAAGGGTAACTGTGATGATCCATTTGTGCTTGGATGAAGAGTTGTAATGGGGATAAGTTCCTTTCAGTCCTCATTGGTCTATTATTGAACAACTGAACAAAATGTTGAAGAGCTCTATTCAATCTACCAAGAAAAACAAAATGCAATGCAAAGAGATGATGTTCATTATCAGGATCTAAGTAGTTGACTTCCTCCATGAAATGAAATAAGTTTGCAAACTGATTTACAACAACCCTACGAACATCACGCCAGAGGCGTTCAATCCTCTGGTTGTGTACAGATCTCCCAGTTATAAAACTCCCACGGTTTAAGCCTTGATGTTCTAGCATAAAATCTGCTACCAACACATTTTCTCCTCCAAAATCTGACCGTACTCTTGATGGTACATTCCAGTTATTACAGGCTTCTGCAAATAATTCAAGAACTGTAGTGGCCCTGTTGTTGGTAGATGCATGAAGAAACACAATGCAGCGTGAATATCCATCGATACCTGTCAACGATTGAAAGAGTTTGATTGTTCAGCTAGCTTGATTTAACCTTTACGTTGTTACCACTAGGTACCTGTAAGTGTTTTTATGATACAGTAAAAGGTGGCAACAAGCCCAGAGGCCATTCGCTAGAAAAGTCTTGAAAGAAGTTTTAACTTTTTGTGTCTTCTCATGCTTAAAATCCAACTGCCAAGGCAGGTTTTTGGGTAAACAGCCTCTGAGCTCATCACCATTTTTGAACTGTTTATATATATTGGACAAGTACAGTACGTGCATTATTAGATCACATATTTTGCATCTTAAACTGTCAGTTACATTAAGACTTCTGGATTGAATCATTGAATAGCCTGTTTATACAGTATGTCTTAACTCTACAGGATTTTAAATTAATGAAGCAATTTAGCAAAACTATTAGTTATGGCTACCAAAATTGGAATATTAAAATGTGCCCCTGCCTGGGATCGAACCTGGGATCTTCATGCCAAAGATTTTTCCAACAATTCGCTGCTCCACTCAAGCACAAGGAATATAGTTGTTGGAATATAGTCGTAAGAGAGAGACGGCCTGGAGGCACTAAATTCCTAACTCTTGATAGATTCCTCGAGCCTGGACCTCAGAAGAATCTCTGAGTCGTTCATGTTGCTCGTCATTCCTTAAAGCGCCATGCCAATCACAATGACGAGTTGTGTGCTCTTGGGCTGTCCCTCTCTTACGACTATTCTTGGAACGATTTAAATTTAAATTGTAAGTGTCATACATAGTGGGAACTCGCTGACTGTAAGTCCTTTCTCACTATGGATGGCACGTAGTTAATTAGCCTTGTTGTTTTTGTAAATAGTTGTTGTTTTTAAATGAATAAAGAAAAGAAAAAAAAGCACAAGGAAATGTTGGAGAAGTCATTCAGATTCCTCGTGCTAAACCATTACAGAATCCATGTTTTCTTTCTTGTGTTTCAGCATGAAACCTTCATCAGAGCCATGCATATGTTAATCATTGGGCATTAGCTAATGCCAAGTGATTATATTTACCATAAATATATTAATAAGGTGTAAATGAAACAAAAAATCAAATTCTTACCACCATGTATCACAAAGCGCCAGCGAATTAATTTATGATGGCCATCAATATGCCTGAAACAAAATTCAGTACAATTTATTTATATATATATATATCCTGGCCAAGCAACTCTGATTGCAGCTTTTTCTAATGCCAAAAAGGCATCGCAAAACCGAGCAAATTCCGGTGATAGCTGCAAAACATTCGGCCGAAAAGGCCTAGGCCAAAGCGCCATTTTTCTATTAATAAGACGTCAAATATGACAAAGCTCCGTCGGTATTAAAAGCCTTAGATGCTGCCGAGAAAGTCAGTCTCAGGTAACAGGTTGACAGAGGTAGTTCCCTGTCATAAAAGCGCTCACACCGCCCATTGGCTTTCCTGTTGAGACTGACGTCAATAAACATATCAAAACTAAACAAGTCTGCAGTAAATCAGTGATCCCTGTACTCATTTTGTATTTCGTTTTAACTCGTATTTCTACTTGTGCACTGTATTTTTTCGTTTTAACCTCATTCTTCATAATCCTTTTCAAAATTAGCTGACAAAACCTAGAAGTTGCATTCTCCGGCAATCTGCATTTGAAATGGCTCTTGGCGCAAGACTCATTGCGGAAATTTGTGAGGTCCCTCAAGTGCAGGGACCCTAAGTTGTGTTGTATGCATCAAAGATAGCAAACCTACTACAGTACAGTACCAGTATGCCACTTTCTTTTCTTTGCTGCAGCAAAATTTGATATGCTGCAGCATCATTGAAACCCAAGTGTACTCTTTTTTATGAACTCTGCAGGATTGATATACTGTTGTATTGTTTATTCAATTTCACTATCAAGGATACAATTCTTACATGCTTCTGTACCTTCCAAGTGGTAGAAGCATACCAACTTCGTTTTTAATATTCAACTTGAATTGTTTTCTTTGCATTACAAAATCCTTGAATATTCTTATTCATTGTACAGTAGCCTGCGTGCAGACTCTACTGATTCCCTGAAGAGCAGAGGAATCCCAATCAGAAGAGTCTGGACGCATGCTAATTCATCGTGGTTTCCGGAGGGAAGAACTCCTATTACGACCCACTATGTTCCACCCAACGGAAGCAATATTTGAATTAACGGAAGCAAACGATAAAAGCTATATTTGAATAGACGTTAAATCATTAATTCTTTTTTCTAATAATCTTCAAATTTATGAAATAATCTTCAAATTTACCTACTAAAATTCTCTCTCAACAATTTTGTCCCCGAGCATAGTTAACAAATACAGTATATCAACAACTTACCAAAGTGAGTTGGGCCCAGGGACACTGTATTGCCTCCTGAATGTTATTCGTCTTCGTCTACAAGCACGACCAATAGGGTCCACATGTAAGATGGCACTTCGCACTCTCCACCTCTGCACCTGTTAATAATGAGTTCACATCATAAGAAATCTTGCATGTGTGAAAACATATTTTTGCAACTTAAACACAAATATCGTAGTATTTGAAATAAATAAGGTTCTCAGATATTCATCGTTCCTGGGTGAAAATTTTTTTTCGAATAATCTATAGTTTTTTTGATTTTGACAAAATTAGTAAAATTTCTTTGACGTCATCAATTCTATGACGTCATAATTTAGCTCTATTTAGAATCATTTCAGGTCAACATTTTTTCTTGATTCATACTAATTCGACCATGCAGATTTCAAATCTGCCAATAATAAACAATTATTTCACTCAGAAATGAGGATTTGGACAATGTCGTTTTCCCATTGTGTTGTCGTACCATGCTGCAAACAAGGGGTAAATGACATGGTCCAAATCCTCATTTCTGGGCAAAATAAATGATTATCGATGGCAGATTTGGAATCTGCATGGTCGAATTAGTTTAAACCAAGGAAAAGTTTGAGCTGAAATCATTCTATAAAAAGCTTAATTATCACGTCATAGAATTGATGACGTCAAAGAAATTTGACTAATTTTGTCAAAATCCAAAAAACTATGGATCATTCGAAAGCTCTAATCAATGCAATCTAACAGCAGTATTTTCAATCACATTCGACTTACCTGCAAAGAGTTACACCCACGTTTGTTGTAAAAAATGTTCGTTATTGACGTCATCAAAATGGACACTTCCCGTGAAAATCAAAAATGTTTCCAAGTCTAGTTTGAATCTTCATGGTCGAAGGTTAGGCAGATCCTTAGATCGCTTGAGAAATTTCCCTCCCTAGTGTCTACTACACCACGCCCTCGATAAGAACATTAAAGCATACTAAAGCTCTGAAATAAAATGAACGAGAACGAGGAAATTTTCTCGGCCTCTCAAGAACGAGGAAATTTTATACTAACCTGTATCCCTCGTGACCGAAGTGCACCAATCATGAACCGTTCTCCAATATCTGGTGTAACTTGCAAAATGTCAAACACGTGATTTTCAAGTTGTGCGTCTGTAATGGTAGAAAAACGTGACTGACGAGGCATGCCAAAGTCCCGTCGTCGATTCCTCAAAGTTTGAGTCGTAACACCTAAAATTTCGGCAGACCTTGTCACTGTGAATCCGAATTCATCTAGAGTTTCTAGCTGTTCACGCGTAATTTCCACCCTTGGTCTTCCTCTGCCTCGATATCTGTTTTCAACAGGGTCATTCCCTTGTTCAGCCATCGTCACATTGTTATTATTGAGCTGTTGTGGATTGCCGTTAGCAAGGCGGGTGGAAAACTGTTGCAGGGCAGCATCCAACATCAACTTTACCATATTCAAATCCCTTAAAAAAATATTGACCTCATCTTGGTGCAAGCCCCTTATATATTCATGACCACCCAAAACTGCCAGGTCAATCTCACTTTGGATTCTGGTCACAAACAACTGCAGTGTCCTGGCATATTCCGAACCAACAAGGAGTATGTACTGGGCTCTGTCGTAACCAACAGTATCAGGATCACTTCCTAACTGAGAATGGACGCTGGGAAGTTCTCTTAGGACATCTTCAACAGAATCACCCCTCCACTCAAAGATGCACACGGCATTGTCGATGAGAACGAAAAGCAAAACAGCAGGCAAAAAGCAGCGAGCAGCCATCTTTATTTTTGTACAGCCTCGTTGCCACCTAGCCTCGTTGCGATTTCGTTACCATGGTCAAGCAATGGAAAAATGGATTCGTTGCCATGGTTAAGCAATGTGAAAATATGAGTTCGTTGCCATGGTTAAGCAATGTGAAAATATGACTTGTTGCCATGGTTAAGCAATGTGAAAATATGACCTCGTTTGTAAGCATATGTCAAATTTTATAAAACTACAAGCATGTGTCAAATTTAACATAACTACAAGCATATGTAGAATTTTATTGAAATAAACAAGCATATGTTAAATTTTACTCAAATAAACAAGCATATGTTAAATTTTACTCAAATAAACAAGCATATGTTAAATTTTACTCAAATAAACAAGCATATGTTAAATTTTACTCAAATAAACAAGCATATGTTAAATTTTAGCACATACAACCATTAAATTATTTTTTTTGCATTTGGCACTCCATAGATAAAATGTTCATTCAAGTTGTTGGCAATTACGTTAGGATCAGTTATCTTATTACCATTCTCATGAGTTATGAATGGGATCGAATTTGTTTCACCGCTATTAGTTATCATTTTTATCACACTTCTGATCCCCTTCCAGAGCAACTTCATATTTGATTTGTTTTCAGCAAAATAATTTTGAAAGTAACTTTTTTGCTTTCTTTTATCTCACTAACAACACGATTACAAAATAGTTTATAATGGGCATAAACTTCAGAGGATTCTGTATAGGGCATAAACTTTAGAGGATTCTGTATGTTTGAACTGCTGGAAAATTCTGTCTCTGACCGTCATCATATGTTGAATTTGGTTGTTAATCCATGGTTTGTTTCTTAGTTTCAACGATTTTTTGTTTAATTTCTTTTTTGGATAATGTTTTTCAACAAGCTGGCTGAGGTTCGTTAGGAATTGATCAAATTTATGGTCAACAGTGGGTCATTCCAAATAAGAACAACAGATGCCTGTCAGGTGATGTTTTCAAAATTCCTTCAAATTTTTACTAAGGGGACCCAAGCATCAGAGTACATCAGAAAAAAAATTTCAGCAAGATATCTCATTTGGTTCAGATTTTATGATCAATTGAATATTTAGCCAATTGATGCAAATGTGTGTTTTTTCATGAGGTGGGAAATTCAACTTCAAATATATGGAAATCAAAAGTTCTTATCCTAACTCTTTCTGCACTTCATTATAGCACACCATGAATTCTTTTGGAAAATTAATGTTTCAGGTAATTGAAGACCAACATATCAGTAGAATATTGCTTCAAAGTTCGAACTATGTATGATTTTGACCCCAAAATGTGTATGGGGAAGGGGTTTTGTTGTTGGTTTTCTGATCGATAAATGTCATGGCACTTTTCAGCTTTATGGAATAGAATATTGATCTACCCCCAATGCTATATTTCAAATGACCAAAATGTTTTCGTGAAATTCCTTAATCTAGGGGGTTGCCAAGTCTGTCCATTTTGCCTAAAAGCCTATTTTTCCATATTTTCAAAGAGCATCTCGCAAAAATCTTGCAACACTGAAGATAGCTATTCATATCACCCAAATGTGCACCTGCAGAAGTTCTGAACAAGTGTAGAAACCAAGAAAATTTGATCTGACATGAGAACAATAGCTCTATCAAATGGATGCACGCTCAAAATGGTTAAATTCAGCCAACTTCAACGGGCTAGAAATATTGTGTCCCAAGGAGGCACATGCCTGCAATTTTTTACATGGACTCCTGCACCTTAGAAATGATGCTATTGCAAATGTGAAAGCCAAACAGGGTCTGGAAGGGTGTCAAATAGCAACATTTGCCAACACAGGGGGTAACATGACAAACGAAGATTTTTGAGGCGGATTTTTTTCATAATGCAATTATTTACGCTTTTTCTCAGAAGAAATCATTTTAGGAAGTTGTATAATGAAATTCATCTCATCTGAATATAGATACATATCATTCTCATGTAAGATTAAAATTTTGTTGGTTTCTACACTTTTTCAGAACTTCTGCAGGTGCACATTTGGGTGATATGAATAGCTATCTTCATTGTTGCAAGATTTTTGCAAGATGCTGTTTGAAAATATGGAAAAATAGGTTTTTAGGCAAAAATGGAGAGACTTGGCAACCCCCTAGATTAAGGAATTTTGCGAAAACCGTTTGGTCATTTGAAATATAGCATTGGGGGTAGATCAATATTCTATTCCATAAAGCTGAAAAGTGCCATGACATTTATCGATCAGAAAACCAACAACAAAACCCCTTCCCCAGACACATTTTGGGGTCAAAATCATACATAGTTCAAACTTTGAAGCAATATTCTACTGATATGTTGGTCTTCAATTACCTGAAACATTAATTTCCAAAAGAATTCATGGTGTGCTATAATGAAGTGCAGAAAGAGTTAGGNATGACATTTATCGATCAGAAAACCAACAACAAAACCCCTTCCCCAGACACATTTTGGGGTCAAAATCATACATAGTTCAAACTTTGAAGCAATATTCTACTGATATGTTGGTCTTCAATTACCTGAAACATTAATTTCCAAAAGAATTCATGGTGTGCTATAATGAAGTGCAGAAAGAGTTAGGATAAGAACTTTTGAGTTCCATATATATGACCTTGAATTTGCCATCTCATGAAAAAGCACACATTTGCATCAATTGGCTAAATATTCAATTGATCATACAGTAAAACCTGAACCAAATGAGATGTCTTGGTGAAATTTTTTTCTCGTGTTCTCTGATGCTTGGGTAGAGTGGTGTCGCCCTGGTCCGTCCACTCTTCAGAAAACGAAGATTTTCCGCGAGTTCAAAGAAGGTTTGGAGAGGAACTCACCTTGAATAGGCTTCTCAACTCATGCTACAAACCTCACAGTGAGATCTGTATCATCCGTTTCCTTTTTGTCATGCTGGAA
>REGL01002868.1:16130-29505 GCA_004194395.1 Aurelia aurita complex sp. Pacific
CTGTTGACTTCGATAAGTTACCCAAATATTGTGCGGCACTTGTCACTGCCTATTATCTTGTGAGCCAGTTTGTGGTTGGCTAGTTTGTGGTCTTCACAAGGCCACATCTTCTGGAGGAGGAACCTCACTTCTCTTCAGGGAATCAGTAGAGTCTGCACGCAGGCTAAACAACGTGCAGCTCATTCCTCCGGCAAAGGAACTTTCAATCTCACATGACGCCTAATTTGAAGCAGAATTTTAGCAGTGAAAGAAAATATCCTTACCTGCTACACGCATGTTGGGAGGGAGCGTATGACGAATTATCGTGGCTGCTCCTAGCTTATGATTCATGTTGCAATAAACATTAAACGAGTCCACACCATTCGGACTGATGCGGTACGTTCCGTTACGTGTCCGACCGGACTTCTTTATTTCATCGCATGTTCGTTTATAAATCGAACGTTCACAATGTTCTCCTTTGAACAGATTCATTGGGCATTTGCATGAAAATTGTCCATGGTCTTGTGAGCAGTTTCCCCCATTTAAACACGGGTTGGGGAAACATAAATCCTTTGGGATGCATGAATTTGTTATTCCAATCATCTGAGCTGGTTTGAGAGACTCCCTTGTCACATTCTTTCCATCAAGATGGATGTTTTGCAGGCAACCAACAAATCCTGGAAGACTGATACTTGGTCCACCGAGGCGTAAACTCTTTGTGAATTTGCCTAGCTCTCTTGTTAACTTGAAATGTCTTTGAAAAACGAATGTTTTTATAGCTTGATCAACCTGTAATATCATAGAATTCTGCTTCTTCTCAATGCGAATTTTAACCGAATGCCAATCGCCATCGTCAATACTTCCCGTGGAAATCGAAACCTTCTTCTCTGGACCGATCAGATGATTGAAGGTGATATTGAAAGATACCTTGCCGTTGATAACTGCGAGTGTCACATGACCATTTGTGGTTGCCATAGTAGCGATGATGCCATTGGCTTCAAAAGTGCGTATTCTGGCAGATAGTGTTGTCTCTTCTGTTCCTGCCTCTCGTTCCAATTGGATCTTTGAATTACTATCTGCAAAACTCATCGGCGCATAAGATTGCGAGATACATTGAAATGGAACATGACCACGTGTCTTGGTATTCAACAAATTAAACTTAGCGCTGTGCAAGATGTCTCGGGACCGGAACATGACATTAGCCAAACATCCTTTGTAGTTTTTTGTCTCAGGTGTCCAAACTCTCAGCTTTCGTTGCTCGATTCTGTCGATTCCGCCAACGTACAGCATGATATCGAGGTCAAGACGATGAAATGGGCCAGGTGCTACCATTGACTTTGTTTCCTTGTCAAGCATGACGGTTACTTTTTTGCCATTTTGTATGATAACAACGTCGTGCCATTTATTGTCAGCGACATTCTTCCCAACGATAACTTGATGGTAACCACTTTCTTCTCCAATTGAGCCGAGATCGGCAGAATAGCTATTACGAAAAAAGGAGGTTGGATGAAAATTATTAGGGAAGTTTTCTCACTGTTTACTTTTCTTTTATCATTAGTTTGATCTGCCACCTAATGTGAAACAGATTTAGGTAAAAGACTGCGTTCACACGATGCCGGCACATAGTTGAAAACGGTGAAAAATGTGACGGTAGCAAAATTTGAACTAGCGTTCTCACGATACCGTTTTTGAAATGTGCCGGTTAGAGTTCTGTTTTCAATCTACCCTTTTCAAAATCTGCCGGCAAGAAATGTGCCGTTTTCGTGTGAAGGGGAGGCCTATCCTTCACGTTTTTCGCCGTTTTCAAAATGTACCGGCATCATTTGGGTGCAGTCTAAATACCGGGTGAGCCAGAAAAAAATGCCCACTTTCAAGAATTCGTAGCACGACAAGCACTTCATGGATTTGAATGATTCAAATTCCAGTTAAAAGCCAAAAGATCAAGGTATTTTTTTGATTTTTATCGTCTTCTTATGAGCACTGCAAATATAGGTAAATCTAACTTTACAAAAATTTCATGCTTTTAAAATGACTGAAAAAGGGCCTAAAACACTTGATCAAATCGTTAGGACTCTCCTCACACAGAACAATACACACGGGCGTTTCACCTCTCTCAAGAGTAAAAAGACATAGATTCTCAAACAGATACTAAAGATTTTCAATCCCATGGCAATAAATCTGCAGACGATATCTCTCGCCTATGAGAAATTGCTTTTTCTCTGTTGTCTGATCGAGGAGTCTTTTATGATTTGATCATGTATTTTAGGCCTTTTTCAGTCATTTTGCAACCACAAAGCTTTTATAAATTTGAATTATTAAATTTTTCCAATGCTTGTAACAAGGCGAGAAAAATCACAAAAATACTTCAATCTTTTGGCTGTGATGCAAATATCAGTACTCTTGATGCTATGAATTTTTCAAAAGTGGGAACTTTTTTCTGGTTCACCCGGTACTGCATGTAAATGTTCCTTTTGTTGCGATGTGTTGCTATAGTTGTGTCCTTCCTTTTTGTAGCATCAAAAGATAGCAACGTATGGGCATTTAAACGTTTAATTTTCAGATGCGTAGGTTTGATTTCCTGGATTTCTTCAAAAATCAAAGCAAATTACCTGCCAAAACTGGCATGCTGAATTTGTACCATAAATAATTAAAATGAATCATGAAGTCATTGATTATATGGTCAATTATTCATTGGAAACTTTCACATGTAAAAGTGGAATAATAAGATATACATGAACTATATTATGACATCAGGAGTATTGAGGGATATCACCACTAACCTTAAAACTAACTACTCATAGGCAATACAAAAAATGTAAAATTGTTTGGTTTTATCGTTGTTGTTGTGATAACTGGGACCATGCAGTGAGTCTAGACACAGGTGCATTGTTGGGCCAAAGCTTTTGTGGAAGTCAAAAATTCGGGTTTTCTGACCCTTTTCCGACAAAATTTAGGAGTTGTGGACCAATTGCTAACTGATACCCCGTCTCTAAAATCTATTTCAAATTAGTTATCTCACGAGATTTGCGATTACGTAAAGTTATCCATTCAAAGCATTTCAATATTTCTTATTCGCACACATTTTCACGTGACAAATGATTCGACAGACTTACGTACATTGCGTTAAGAATCTAGCCATTATGCGGTAAATTTTGGTACCATCAAATTATTGAACGAAGGAAATTTTACCGGTGGCACACACTTATGTAGTGGGTGGTATGCCGGCACACGCTATGCAAAGAGCAATCACATCCCATTAGAAACGAAATTTCTCGGAACAAAGTGTGTAAACCCTCTTTACACTGTTTTGTACTTGTTTCAGAAATTGCTGTCTGGAATAAAGCAAACTTGCTTCAACTGCTTCAACTCTATTTTCGTTTGTTGAATCTAAGATCTTTGGTTAAATATACAGGGAGGACAGTGTGCTTTCTAGGTACCTCTACGAAGGAGAAAAACGGAACAAGAGGTAATTCTTCTCAGAGGAACAAGAAAGTATCCTGTTTTATTTACACTGACTATACTAGAAAGAGACTTGAATGAAATCTAACAAGAAGAGATAAATGAAGTCTGGCCATAAAGAAAAATTCAAAGACAGATTCTCCAACTTTGTTTTGGTGCAGGAAGGTCAAGGGCCGTAAGAGAGCAGAGAGCAGCCACTGACTGGGGAGCTTTTGTTCCTAAAGCAATACATCTAGCATCGAGATTATACTTGTGGCGTAGTTCCATTGCTAGGGGCTTAAAGGGCCTGTTTCATCCAGCATGCCTTGCACGTGCCATCTCTTGGTTGGCCTTTGTTGCCGCCATTTTCATGGCCCATGAAAATGGCGACAACAAAGGAAAACCAAGAGACAGTACGTGCAAGGAATGCTGGATGAAACAGACCCTTTAAGCCCTCAACTTCCTCCCCAGGGCCTTTTGTCTTATTGGGTCCCAATATGACAAAAGGCCCTGGGGACGAGGTTGTTAAGCCCTCTGTTTGCCGCTTCCTATGGGCCTGAAGGTTATCCATTCGCATGTACCAGTTGATGTACGAAACCTGCTAAGAATAATGGGTTCAAGTACGTACTCACACGAAGCAGCCTATTTGCCGGGATGAGCTTCAAGTCTTTCTGTGATTTTCTGCAAATACGCTTTGATTCTCTTCCTTTATCCTTCTCAAGCTAAAGAGAGGGAGATACCCAAGTGACGTAGGCTCTGAAAATAATCTCTCTTATCAAGAGGCTAGGCCTAAAAGAGTAATCTCAGCATATGACGAAAGTAGTCGGCCACAATCGCTGCATACGAACAGCGAAAACGACAATGAACGAGGAATGCATAGACAAAGCCCTCTTTACTCTTTCTGTGCTCAAAGACTGCTTGAGAGCTCCTCCCTTCTCGTGTTTACTTTCGGTCCTTTTGAATTGAGCACCAGAAGGTTTAATGCAGCTTCCCCCTTGCCTTTCAAGCCACTCTTTGTCTGTTGGTTGCCATTTGGCGCTTGACGGGGGTTCACGTCTTCAATGTTTTATGTCAACGGTCAACGAAAGCTGTTGAGTGGAATCCCCTACTTGCTGTTAGTCATGCCTCAGCATAACAGTGTGCTCGATCAATAACAATGGTTTTGCCTTTCAAAGTTCACGTGTGGAGATATTTTTTCATCATTTCTTGGTTTTTGATGTGGAAGAAAGTTACTCCAGATAAATTGATCAAATCTATCATAGAGTCGAAGAACTTTGGGAGAATTTCATGAAAATATTTCAATTGGCAGAAGAAGGGCGCTACTTCGGAATATGAGTTCACTTCATCACAGAAAATGCTACAGTGGCTACAACACAATTAAGATGGCTAGGCCTAGTCATATAAAGATTGCTATTGTTGGTGAATGCGGCGTCGGGAAAACAAGTATTACACGACGATTTTTAAACAAACAAGTGTCTGATGACTTACGTGCGACAATCGGGGTTGATAAGTTAGAGATGGAATATCAAATTAATGGCAATTTAGAAAAGATATCACTTCTCGATATGGCAGGCAGTTACCAATTCAAAACTTTGGTAGAAAGCTACTTAAAGCAGGCTGATGCCATCATTTTTGTTTATGACCTCACAGACAAAGACAGTTTTGCAGCACTGCCCCTTTGGAACTCAGNCAGTGGCCACAACACAATTAAGATGGCTAGGCCTAGTCATATAAAGATTGCTATTGTTGGTGAATGCGGCGTCGGGAAAACAAGTATTACACGACGATTTTTAAACAAACAAGTGTCTGATGACTTACGTGCGACAATCGGGGTTGATAAGTTAGAGATGGAATATCAAATTAATGGCAATTTAGAAAAGATATCACTTCTCGATATGGCAGGCAGTTACCAATTCAAAACTTTGGTAGAAAGCTACTTAAAGCAGGCTGATGCCATCATTTTTGTTTATGACCTCACAGACAAAGAAAGTTTTGCAGCACTGCCCCTTTGGAACTCAGTTGTGTCAAAGTGTGTTGGAACCAGAAGAGACATTGTGAAAGTCCTGGTTGGAAATAAAAAGGACTTGGAACAGTATTGCAGAGAAGTTAGTTTCAGGACTGCAAAAACATACGCGAACTTCGAAGGCATGGTAGCTCTGGAAGTATCCGCGAAAAATGACGACAATGTTGATCTTATTTTCGAGTGTGTTGCACAAGAGGTCACGGGTAAGAGACAGACAACCTCGGATTGGATAGATGCAAACGAGGCTCGAGGAAGGACAACTGAGAAGAGGACTGTGTATCGAGTAATGCCTTTATTCAGACAGTTCAAGGCATTTTTCAGAACAGTAAGATAACGCTTTCATTTCTGATAGCAAGGGAAAGAGTTATTGTCACCAGGTTCCTCTGCGGGCACGCTGCATTTTCAGACTGTCTGAAAATCAAATTTGGCCTATATTTGCCAGATTTGTCCAAAGTGGCAAATATGGAATTAACCACACTTGCAGTGATTGTGCTGATAGAAAGGTCAACTAAATTCAAATTTTTCCATCTGTTCAACTACTGCAGAGCAGCGTTGATCCATACACAGGCAGCAGCATATGATTGTAAAATAAGTAAAGATATTAATGATATACAACCTTATTATATTACGTATCGTCTTTCTCTGTCTTGATGATGTTCCTCGTGTCTTTCCACCAAAACATTAGGCCTATCAGTCGAGTCGACCCAGTCCCCAAAACTGGGTCGACTGATAGGCCTAATGTTTTGATGGAAAGACACGAGGAACATAATCAAAACAGAGAAAGACGATATGGAATATAATAAGGTTGTATATCATTAATATCTTTACTAATTTTACAATCATACGCTGCTACCTGTGATCCATATTTTCAGTTGATACCAAATTTAATTTTCAGACAGTCTGACATTGCAGCATGCCCGCAAAGGATCCTGGGTGGCAATGGCTTCCAGATTATAACATCAGTGTAAAGCAGTAGTTGAAGCCAGGAGGAGTTGCCCTCATAGCCTTGCTGATGGAGTTTTAGGCCCAATGGCTAGCAATTTCTTCACATTGTGTCTAAAATGGGTATTTACTTCGTAGAGCGAAAACGTGGAAAGAAAAGAGCTAGGCATTTGTAAAGATTGCTGGGAATAAGATGGGGAACGTAAGTTATATACAAAAAGACGTTGAAATTACGAGTCGCAAAGGCCTCAAGATTTTCGCATAACTAATACATATACTTAAACCTTCCCCTGAACTCATCCCTAGCTACAAATTGGGGCGGTACCTTCAATATTCTAACGCAGGTTCTAAACCTCTCACAGCCTCCATTATTGGGCAAGTCCTGTTGGCTACAATGCAACTAGAAATATTTTGATATGCTATTTAGATTCTATTTAATGCTTTTCAAATTCATATGCAATAAAAAAATTAAATAACCAGTGTGAAAAATCAAGGAGTGTAAATTTAAAGAATGTGAAGTGTATTGAATTTTTCGCTGTATTTTTCATGAAATTTGATAAAACATTTTAGTGAATAAAATAATTTCTGTGTATTTCTTAAATTCATTAAGATTTCTGTATATCTTCAAGCTATTTGGGCTAACAATTTTGATGAAAAATCACTAGTTAATGTCCAAGACTTTTCCAGAATTAAGAATTATATCGAAAAACCAAAGCATTTTCTGGTCTAACTATGGTAGTTTTGAGGGGCTATTGAAGCAAATCCTCAATCCTCACAAGAAAAGGAATCAGAATAAATGGCCATCGCCCCGTATGGTCAATTAGCAATAGCAATGAAATTATAAGAAACTGGAGACTAAAAATGCGGTTGAAATTCTACGGGAAGTATTTGTCTGTTTTGTTATAATTTGCAAATGTCTAGCCTGCGCGCAGCCTCAACTCCTCCTCAAAGGAAAAGTTTACTTTTCCTTTGAGGAGGAGTTGAGGCTGCGCGCAGGCTACAAATATCTTGCAATGGATGGTTATAGTTTCGCTCCTTGCCTGAACTGATAAATTGATGAAGCTACAACTCTTGAACTAACTGTTCGGTTAGCGAGGCGGGCCTCCGTGCCAACTGTTGGCTCGGTTTACCGTGTGCATAGCTACGTTGCTTTCGCACAAAAAGACAACTGTATAACATAAGCAAGTTTCACACTGATCGGATACAGAAAGGAATTGTCGCTTTCAAGTCCCGGAAGCCTAAATTCCAAAGCATTCCTTACTCGATAATCGTTTGAACTTATAGTTAGGTAGTAAGACGTAAACTGATTACATGGTCGCAGTTTAGTTATAGCTTTCGATCGGCTGCCGGAGCTCGAGCATGACGGCGTAAGTCTCGTTTTTGATGAGTGATTGCTGGGACACATCGTAATGCGTAATCAGTCTAAACAAACTGCCAAGCCAAACAGGTACCAAACCTTTGATTGAAGCGAGGTTGCAGATTTTCTATTTAATTTTGACCACGTTTTATTTCCAGAATTTTCCTAAAAAACACCCCACGTGGGAATCAGTAGATTCGCTCAAAATCGGCTTCTTTTTGATGGATATCAACCGCAGCCACGTAAAGAATCAAAACGGCAAAATTCTCTTGAAACTTTAATATATGGACGTTTTACGTGGGAATAACTGCACGAGCAGCATATGTTGTTCAAATCAGCGTTTGCAGGTGACATATTACAGCCGAACGGAACACAGCAAGGAATCTATAACTTTATCACGCAATAAAGCGATTTATAAATAATTCTATGAGACTACCTAGGATTGGAGAGCTTATGGACTGTCACGGTATCTCTAGCAAATACAGGGTGCCCCAAAAACTGTTTCCCGTTTGTGCAGCTGCTATTAAAAAGCTGCAGTTCCAGTTTCAGATTCTCTTCAGACTAGACTCACGACATAGTCCCAGTTATCACAGCAACAACGACGACAAACAACAACAACATTTTTGCTAAAACTGGGACTTTTGGACTTTCATATACAAATTTGAGACGGAAAGGGCACAGATTTATCTGTGCGCTTGCAAACGAGGCTTGGCGTAGTCGTGGCAACCTTCAACAGTTGTAAATTCTCATTGCTATGGTTATGGTGAATCTGATGAAAGCTAATTCACCTTCAAAACGAGGAACTCCTGCTTTAAAGTGAAAGGTTTCATTTATTTTTGAATTGAGGAAGCATTAATCTGGAATACTCCTGGCTTTGTTCATGGCTAACATCACCGAAAACTTGATTTTTGAAGCGTTTTATCATCTCAGGCTTGAGCCAACAACTTAGGCCAATCCGCGATTGCCTGGAGCACTCAGCTTTTCAGACCGCATGAGTTGTAGTTTGAGCGTAGCGTACATCAGTCTATCAATAGCGATAACTACGAACTTGTAATCAGTCTAGATTCGGATTTTGATACATTTGTTTGAGACATAGTTCAAGTCATCTGCAGCATGATTGCTGACGTACTTGAATCGAAGTATTTTGCTAAAACAAGGTCCAAAATTGAATCTTCAGCAAAAGCCACACAGGACGAATAATTTTGAATATGTGTTGAAAGTGAAAAGAGATTGGCTGGGGAAAGAAGCACAAACCATAGTCACAAACTTAATCAAATGGCCTAAGTATTGGGCCTAAGCATCAACAGCAACAACAACAACAGCAAACGCAGAGCCAAACTGAAGGGGCTCCGTCGCCAAACTGTGAACGAATCTGTAAAAACAATTGTGCTAGGCACGTGCCCATTGTTATTTGCAGTTTGTTTGGTGACTTCACCGAAGCCATCAAAAAGCTACCGTTTAAAATCCACTTATATCTGAGCAATCGTAAAAGATATGGATATTTGGTTTTTTCCTCTGTAAAGTACAAATGTTTATCTTCAAAATGCTGCGTTCCTTCTTGAGAGACGAAGGAAGTTTTTATAATATTGCCTAGGGACCGTTCATTATTTAGCCAGGGGTCGGTACCGAAGAGAAATTAATTTGATAGTGAAATTATCTTTTACCCAACAGCAAGAATATGAAAAAAATTTCACCCAACCCCACCACATCATGGAAAAAAACTTTACCCAACTTAGGCCAGAGCTTGAGATTCAAGAAATGTTTGACAGGACTAAAGACTCCTTTGAAACAACCATTATTTCAATTTCATATCTTAAAAAGATTGATGGATTGGCATAAAATTCTGATGATAATATTCCTGCTGCTAATATTGCTGAAAAAGACTCCATATCAGAAAACTTTTTATTGAGCGATTCCAGTGATAATAACTGAGAGCTGACATTTCAAACTGCCTTGCTATATTTTGATAATTGCACCATGAAAAAGTTTAACCCAGCATTTTCTGTAAAGAAATTGTTTTTACCCAACCTTTTTAGTGTGGGAAATTTTATTTACCCAACCAAGTTCTCTTCAGTACCAACCCCTGACTAAATAAAGAACGGTGCCCTATCAAAGAACAGCGAAACCATCATCTCGACTGATTTTGGAGACGAAGCCCCTTTTAGCGGGTATTGGTTGCACGCTTGCTTCTGCGTCCCTTCTGCGTACCTACCTACCTTTGTGGCATGAAGAAAATGCGTCCCCCTGAAAGATTTCATCTCATGGCTTTCCATAAAGCTGGGCAAATATTTTTCTAAATTCACACTTTTACATAACACACAAATAACACCTTCTTGCTCCGCCTTCTTTAAAGCAAAGTCGCTGAATCTTTTATGGGTTTCCAAGTTAACTGGTGGTTTTTTGTAAATATTGATTATAAAACGGCGAGAGTTTATTACACAATAATTTGTACAATGTCTGTTTGGTATGGTGAAAAATCTGTTTTTTTTATGTGTGGAACCATCAAAAATACAAGGATGTCCCAAAAATTGTTCCATGTTTGTTTACAACTTTAATAATAACGACATTTTGCAACTTAGTCCGATCCCTAAGGCATCAACTTGGATTTTTAAATCATAATTTTGCATATCCGCTCAATATTCACTGAGTTACGAGTTTTTGAAGTTCAAGTTTGTGCGCTTTTACCAAAGGCTTCATGATATTTTCATATCCAAAATGTATTAGGTTGTCCTCTTTTTCTTTCTTGCTTATTTCTAAAAGCAAACCAAATGGGACTTGGAAAGAATTTTTGGAAAATCTAATTTTTGCTGAAATCTATTCAAGCGTATGGATCCTTCTGGGTATTTTGGTAAGTACAATTTGAAAATCACTCACCCTCGTGTTGTTAAAGTTTAGAATAGATTTTTTAGACATTTGCATCCATTGTTAAGTTTTGAAAAAGGAAGAAGGATATATCTGAACATATACACCAGGCAGTTTATTTGCTTAGTTCAGAAACCGATCGGTAGGCTATTCAATTCTCGTGTATTTTGTGAGCAGTTAAACACCAGCTTCTAAATCCAACAAATAGAATGCCCAAGGCAGATGTTTGGATGCATCCTTCTTCTTTCGATACATGCTCATGTTTGCTCTTGAAAACTATTTCTGGAATGCACAACGATTGAGCTGGCTACCTAGGCTTCAGGGCAACTTTTGTGGCTTGCCTTGTCTTTGTTTATGACTTGACCGACCCCTTTGTCTGCAATCACTAATCGCTTTATACTTGGGTGTCAATCAAAAGTAACGGATTCTATTGCATTATTGCAGCATTATCTGTCCTCGTTGGCAGTAGCAGTAAGAACATGTGCACTGAAATCAGCATTTTGCAGATGAAGGTCATAGAAATTATAGAAATTATTCCTCCGCAGGTACATAATAGTTGCAGCACTCCTCCATAGAAGCACACCATAGCTACTCAACTCTATCCATCAAGTCAATGATAAAGTTATTTTGTAAAATCTTTAATGTATGCATACTGCAAAACAGCTTGCAGAAGGAGACTATCATTCCAAAGCACATTGCTTAAGATAAAAACCAATAATCTCTTTGTGCAAAGATGTTAGATCAATCAAAGTAGTAATTATTCCTATCAAGAATAAAACTTTAAAGAAGATATTCTTTTTGTAAAATGTCAGTCAACGGCTTAACCACCAGTAAACTGTTTGTCAGAATTGACAAGTGGATAATTCGAAAAAACAATAACATGAGAGGAATCGCTCGAATGATGTGGACAATTCATTTTAAATCTCAGCAATACCTCACAGTACTTCTTTTTAATTATTTATGCTATGTATTACATCAAATCTTTGAAAATTTCACCTTGTCAATCAAAGAGCACGATTTTCACAGTTGCCCATTTGGAGAACTTAATTAGACAACGGACTTCCATGTTGTGACTTTAAACGCCCCATTAAAGCTGCTTTTCAATGAAATTTTCCGCGTGGAAAATGTTTGCCAAAGGCTGACTTCTGTTCAGTGCAATATTCCGAACAGACAAGACTTCTATTGCTTGGGTGAGTAAAAAATGAAAGTAAACACGTTTGGCTGGCTGTGTAACAAGGACAGATTTTGAAACACAGGAGATGCTTTCATTGACACATGAATTCAAAGCGATTAGCAACTGCAGACAAAGGAAATTCTCCCAACCACAAATTCAAAACAAACAAAGCCACAAAAGTTTCTCTGAAACCCAAGTACCTAGCGCGCTCGTTGTGCATTCCAGAAATTTTTTGAGAGCAAACATGAGCATATACATCGAAAGGAGAAGGATATATCTACACATTTACCCCGGGCATTTTACTTCTTTGGTTCAGAATCCGAGCAGTAAGTGTTTTCATTACTCCCAAAAAATAAGAGAATTGAATCGTCTGCCAATCGGCTTTTGAACCAAATAGATTAAATGCCCGTGGCACTGGCAGATGTGTAGATATATCCTTCTTCCTTCGATTTATGCGTCCTGTTTGCACTTGAAAACAATTTCTAGAATGCACAACGAGCGAGCTAGCTACCTGGGTTTCAGAGAAACTTTGCGGCTTTGTTTGTTTTGGATTTATGGTTGGGAGAATTTCCTTTGCCTGCGATCGCTTGTCAATCAAAATCAACTCCTGCTATTGCCTTACAAAATCTGTCCTTGTTTGGCTGTGTAATATAAAAAGTATGCAGCCAATATTCAAAACTGAAATCTAAATCTATCAGTCTTCGATTTGAAATATTTTTTCGGTAAAATCGCTCATCACAACATTTAGATCCAGATTTTAAGGAAATGCGAAACAATAATTCCATGTTTGATCCTGGTCCATGATTTACATGTCATTGAAACTTAGATTCCATTTCTGAAACTGGAAATTGCATTGAATTCAAATTTCAATGGCATGTAAATCACGGACCAGAATCGAACATGGAATTCTTGTTCCCCTCCAGCACTTTCCTAATTTCCGGGTCTACAATATGAGTGATTTTACCTAAGAAAATGTTCACTTCTAAGTTAGCCTTTGACTGAACGATTAACAATTGAGTTTTGAATATCAGCCGCACACTTTATATTCCATTGCCCACCAAACGTGTTAACTCTTTACTCACCCGGTACAATTGAGCTGCACGCAACAAGAGGAATTACCTGATTGGCTAGTGGTGACGCAACCGCGCTACCTTTTAACTTGGAGTTTCGTTTTTGAAAATAGATAGAATAGAAAATACAGATATTTATTCCACTTGTCTGCATTTTTGGACATCTCTAGTTCGAGATTGCTTTAATATCTGAATGGTTCACGAGGATGATACAAAGCATAGAAGAACTGAATCGCTCGGGCCGCCCCCCTAGATTTTTTCTTCCCGTACGCTTATGGAATCAGCACACCAGAATTACCCAAGTCTACCAAATTTGACAAATTTCCCTTATGGGGAGGAGTTTTATCAAGGCATTTTTTGTCGCTTCACCTTGAAAGCGAGATTTTGACATGGAATAGAGACCAAACATTCCCTGATACGCCCTTAGGACCTTGATTTTTGGAATCAGTACCCCAAAATTACCCAAAACTACTTACTTTGACTTACTTCCCCGGAGGATGGATCCTGCAAGGTTTTTGCGTATATTTACC
>REGL01002869.1:2206-12900 GCA_004194395.1 Aurelia aurita complex sp. Pacific
ATTTGAACCTCATTAACCTGATGAGGTTTCAAATGATTTAAAACATATACCTAATTTTGAAGAATTACATCAAGCAAAGTTTCATTTTCGACTCATTAACCATCAATTCAAAAGATTTCAACCATAGACTGTGTTTTGACTTCATATTTTCTCAAAAAAGTTTACTATCATTAGAACCTCATTAACCTGATGAGGTTTGAAATGTTTTAAAATCTATACCTCATTTTGAAGAATTGCCTCAAGCCAAGTTTCATATCCGATTCATTGACAATCATTTCAAAAGATTTCAACCATAGACTGAGTTTTGACTTCATATTTTACACGAAAAGTTTACTATCACTTGGACCTCATTAACCTGATGAGGTTTGAAATGTTTTAAAAAATATACCTAATTTTGAAGAATTCTTGATCTCCCCGATTAGGTTTTTATGCAGCCTGGTCCGCCAAGGATACTTGGGGGGAGAACGCCAAGCGCGCAAAAAGTAGGACAAAGAATCTCGCAATCAACACAAAGTTATTTGTAGATGGCAGACTTGTTTTGATGGAGGATGCTTTCACTGTAACTTTTGAAGACATTTTTCAAAGAGCACAACGATTTTATGACAAGTATCGCAAAGATTTTCTGCTATTATTTCGAGGAGTTTGAAGTCAAACTGCAGCGTTGCATGACACACAACGAAGCGAAAAAATGATGAGAAGACGAAGGGAAACAGGACGATCAATTCTACGAGATGAGTCGCTGTCATATGCATATTAATTCTACGTTATCGTAATTTTAGTACTGAATTTAGCCATAACTTTCATTGATATTGTAACCCATATATGGATAATGTAGTCCCCAGGAGGGGGGGGGGGGGCAATGGAGGCGTTTTTGCAGGAAATCTCTCCACAAATGCGCGCGATAGGCCCCTCAAAACCCCTTTCAATGTTATTGTTTACCCATCTCCTTGGCACTTGTTAACAGAAATTTAAATAAGATTTGTGAGATGATTTAGATATTTAGAGATGGGTAAACCAGTATACCTAGAGATGGGTAAGTCCTGCAGCAACCCTTTACACAATGAGTGGTGCAGAAATGATAAGAAATTAGGAATGAAAGTGAAGGTGCCTTGTTATAAATATTTGATGTTAATGAAGAATTTGGCAAAGGACCGTGCTTTTGTAGGTCATCACATACGTTCAGTGTGTTTGGAATGCCTTGATGTAATTGAGAAACAGGATGAGGCGCGTCCTCAGACCAAACTGAATAATCTGCTCTTCAAGTTACGGTATGCATCCTGTCTCTCCTCTCGTTTTTCTTTCCATTTTCATCTCATTCTTCCTTTTCATTTGTTCATTTGACTTTCATCAGACTACCAATTGTCTTGTTGTTTCCATTCACACCAGTAACAGAAATTTCATTAATGAGCACAGAAATTATATTCATTCATTGCAATGAAACTTTTTATAAATTATCTTATCAAATCTTTCATAAAAGTATTAAAACTTTTGATAAGAGTTGAACGAAAATTCCTTCAGTGGAATAACAGACACTCTTTAAAAGTGTAAACACTGAACAATTTCTTTGGTTACTAAGCAAAATGTGCAGCATGCCCCCACCCCCTGAGTGTGTTTGTGTGTTATGATTACATACCAAACCTGTTGAAAAATAATATGAGGACCAAAATATCACCAGATGCATCCTCAACATGTTAATCATCCCCTTTTGGCAAAAAGAAAACAATTAAAATACCCTAAAAACCTACAACTCAGATAAAATCTTTGAGGACTGAGCTAGAAAATCTTTATTGGATGGAGCTTACTATTTTCCTGTATCACCAATGATATAATCTATTTGAGTCACAGTCCATACAAGTGTCAGAAGCCACCATTACGCTAAGTTCTCCAAGCCAGGAGCTGTGGTTTAGTTCTCAGGAATCAACAAGTCCTGCTCCAAGGGACAGCATTTTGTGAAGATATCAATGCTCCAGTAACCATTGATGGAGATGCTGTAGTACTCTCAAAAGCCAAATTTGATTATCTTGTTTCACAAGCATCAAGTTTCTGTAATTTGAAAACAGAGGTGGGGAAGTTGAAGAATTTCTGTACTGATCAGTTTGGAAACGTGGAACCCCCAGTGACTGATCCAATTTAATTTAGAAAATTATGCTCAGATGCCGGCGCTGTGAAGATTTTTGATTTTATTTTAAATGCTATGGAAACTGACAGACAGTCCGATAAGCAAAAAGACAGCAATGAGCTTAGAACGGTTTCAGTTATATACACCCTAATTTACGGCCAGTCACACAGTGATCCAGATTTGTCAAAAAGTGGAAAAAATACCCAAAATTCAAATTGAAAATTTGATTCTTATTTTATTTTTCTGTTGTTCACAAGGAATTTATCACAAAGATGCAAAAAATTTGAGACGAATTGAGCCATCGGTTGCGGAGAAACAATTTGTCAAACTTTCAAGAAATCTCATTGCATCATTTCTAATCAATTTCAGGAAGAAATTGACCATTGTTTACAAAACATAGCAAACATGAAAACGCTGCTGTATCACACTCAGTACTCCGATTTGCAAAATCTTTTTTTTATTTAAAAGCCAGTAGAGTTGATCTATGCTCTCCTTGAAAACTTATCTGTTAATAAATTTCATCCAGGCAAAATTTTGCAAAATCCAGACTACTATTTTGTACAAATTCAGGCCTAAAAGTTGTTGATTTTCAAATTTAAAGCTGAAAATAAAAAATAGATGTCAAAAGATGTCTTAGATATTGGTTTAGCCATTAAGTTTAAAATATTTTGTACATATTGACCAAAGATCTCGTGCAGAAGTGTACCCAAAAAATTGTCACAGAATTTTCAAATTTTTAGCTCTTTTTCAGTACTTTCTCTCAATTTTGGAGAAACAATTAAAGAATCGATGAATCAACTTTAATGATTATTTAAAAGGTGTCAACAATTTAAAATCGACGTATGATGATTTCACAAGGTAGATTAGGAAAGAATTCCAATAATGTTTTGAAAAATTTCGATAACACAGTATTGTTTGCCTCATCCCTGAGAATCACCATCCCTTAAGCCATTGTGGAGAGTGGTTCAGTCCATAAAACATACATTTAACGTTTGTTTGGACATTCAAATCCCACGAAAGCAAATCGCATGTCCCTGTTTCTTTCGGCCTAGCAACAGTTATAGTACTGTTAATGATTTCGCATAGACCTGATCTATGGAAAATGAGACAATTGTTCTGAAATGCTTTTGGACCTTCAATATCCTTTCCCATCTCTTATTGCTATCTCAACATGAAGGCAACCTAAATGTACCTAAAGGGAAATGTTGCTAGATATTGTCAAGCTTTGCTGAACTGAAATGATTCAACTGACTGTTCCTTTTTGTTAGTTTTTCTAAGAAACACCCAAAGTTTCCACGTTGTTATGAAGAATTGATACCCATTGAGAAAAGAGCGAAAGAAAACAGTTGTTTTTTCTGCAGCAAGCCATGGAGAGGGAATAATAATTGGAATTTTCACTTGACTGACATTAGAAATGATTTAAAATTGAGACTTTATCATTGCTTTCTGATAGTTTTGTGAAAAATAACTGCTGTCTTGTTGGCTACTCGTAATCGATTCACAGACGCCTAAGAAAGGCTGTCTGTAACAGGCTACAGGTTTTAAAATTTTATGACAGTTTTTGGGCAGGCTTCTGCACAAGATCTTTCTTCAAAAAATTCATAATACTTCAAATTCAAAAGCTAAACCAATATCTAAGACATCTTTGCTATCTTTTTTCATACCGTAAAAGCTCTTCTCTATTGAGCCCCCCCCCCCCTCTCGAATAAGCCCTTCTCCTCTGAGCCAAATTTCAAATAACCCCCCTCTCTATTAAGCCCCCACTAATATCAAATTTTACAGATTACCAAAGGTTTTCCATTCATTGAGCTAAATAAGCTTGCATGTAAATTTTTTTATGGTTTGGGATAAAACTGTGTCAAATGCTGAACTTATGTATTTGACTCGTAAAATTGTATGCTGAATCCGCAAAATATGGTGTAAAAGAACTGAAAAGCTCTCATATATATCCTTGTCATTTGATTTTGTGAATCAGCCCCCCTCTCTCGTTAGCCCCCTCTCTTTCAAGCCCCCCTCTGTAGTGTCCGAAATTAAATACATCCTTTTGGGGCATGAAAGACCTTCACGGTATTCGGAGTGAAAGATGAATTTCAACAACTTTTAGGACTAAATTTCTGGAAAGTATTATTCGAAATTTTTTCAAAATATAGTTGGAATTCCTTCCTGATCTACCTTGTGTAATCATCATATATAAATTTTAAATTGTTAACACCTTTTGAATAATCATTAAAGTTGATTCATCGATTCTTTAATTGTTTCTCAAAAATTGAGAGAAAATACTGAAAAAGAGCTAAAAATTTGAAAATTCTGTGATAAAAAATTGGGTACGCTTCTGCACGAGATCTTTGGTCAATATGTACAACATACTTTAAACTTAATGGCTAAACCAATATCTAAGACATCTTTTGACATCTATTTTTTATTTTCAGCGTTAAAGTTGAAAATCAACAACTTTTAGGCCTAAATTTGTAAAAAATAGTACAATGTGAATTTTGCAATAATTTGCCTGGATGAAATTTATTAACAGATACGTTTTCAAGGAGAGCATAGATGGACTCTACTGGCTTTTAAATAAAAAAAAGATTTTGCAAATCGGAGTACTGAGTGTGATACAGCAGCGTTTTCAAGTTTGTTATGTTTTGTAAACAATGGTCAATTTCTTCCTGAAATTGATTAGAAACGATGCAATAGGATTTCTTGAAAGTTTGACAAATTGTTTCTCCGCAACCGATGGCTCAATTCGTTTCAAATTTTTTGCATCTTGGTGATAAATTCCTTGTGAACAACAGAAAAATAAAATAAATATCAAATTTTAAAATTGAATTTTGGGTATTTTTTCCAACCCTGGATCACTGTGAGTCACAACAAGCAAACTGGTTTCAGGTTGCAACTGCCAGAACATTGCGTGGTCTTGGGGTTCCTGATAGAGGGGTAGAAGCATTGCGGAGAATGGGGCTAGCAGCACATCCATACACAGTTACAAATGCATCCAAAGAAATATCATCAGAACACCTTAACACTGTCCAGAAAGTTCTGCATGATGCTAAAGTAAACAAGAAGCTAGTCACCCTATTCATAGATGATTACCGTAACATACACACCCACCATCCTCCATCTTCAGATACCCAGACTCAAGTTGTGCACATGGCAACCCTCCTAATAAAAGTTTTTGATGTAAATGCAATTCCTTTGGCTGATGCTCCTGTCAATGACCCTGTGCCAGCCAATATCACATTGTTGAAATCCCTGTTGTCAAATAATATGAAGAAATTGTCCAAAACTTATGTTAGTGATATGCCAGATTGGTTGAACACCAAATGCTTTGATCCAGAGTCACAAAGACACCGCATTTTGGTCCATGATTACCAGCAACAAGAAATGAGAGAATTAAGATCAATGGATGGATGCAAGTGAGTTACCACTGAAGTCTTATGCTGATTTCCTCACTGCAATGAATGTCATCCTGGCAAATGGCTTGTCTGAGTGTATTGAAGCATTTGTGGTTCTTTTTCTTGGAGACTGGCCAGTCCAGTTTTATGTTCGCCAGATGGTCTACAATGTAGATAATCATCTTGACAACATAATCTCATTTCTTGGTCGTCTCCATATTTCCCTTAATGCAGGGGAAAATGTTGTCTTGAAATTTCATGGGGTGTTTGCAGATCTGCATTCCTTTCTGTTTCATGTAAAGAAAGCTCTTGCAAAGAAACCTAAGCCATGGCAAATATCCTTTCGTCTTGAGGCTTTGTATGGTGGTTGGTCAATTGTGCCTGATGAAATCTTGGGAGCGTTTGCTCACTGTAAGGATGTTGAGTTCTTGACCCTGGTAAATCTTCTTCATAACTACATTCCACTGGTACTCAGCATATATTCTGTTATCTTCAACAACCAAATGGTTGATCTGTATTATGACTCCATGTTGCGTTGTTGGCTGATGTTTCTTCTGTTTAGAAGAAGGCATTATGATAAAGCTTTGTTGATTGCTCTTTCCAACATTGAGTATTTCAAAAGTATCGACCATCCTATTGTCCAGACCCTCTTCTCATCTCTTGTGCCTTTGACGAATATCCTGTCGAAAATTTTCATTCTCTTCTGAGAGCTAGAACCAAGTCTCATGAAAATGCAAACAAAGTGAGGTTGATAGCACGAGAGATAGACGCACGAAAACATGAGCTGCATGACTTCCAATCAACGTTCATTCCAATCAGGAAGTCTAGATTCAGTGAAAGGAAAATCAAGAGCCTTAAATTAAAATCTGCAGAGTTCTTAACACAAAAATTTCGGCTTGTGTAAACGCAGGTCATGCAGGTTAAGAAAACGCGGGTTAAATTGTGCGGGTCAAAACTAGAGGCCATGAGCATACTGTCTTTCGGCTTACAGCCTACTGATGTTTTAAGAATGCTACCAAATGTAGTCAAATGTAATGATACCATAGGTTACCTGGCTACATTTTGATAAGAAACCTTCACAGTCTCTAAGATCATTTGATTTGGGAAATTTTGAATGCAAATTATAATTTGTCCACATAATGAGATTTGTTGCTAGGGGAAACCCCGGAAACCTCTCCAACATAATAAAATCTATTCAAAACGCTGAATGTTGGAATTGAAATTTTGTAATCAAGAACTAAATTTGTCAAGATCATTGTTAGTTTTCTAAGAAACTTTAGGCATTGGATCAGTCAAGTAGAACACCTATCTATCAAAGAGAGTTTTCAGGAAACCAATACCTCATGCAGGCAGACTCTTTTTAAGCCTTTAGCTGCTTGTAGCTGATTTTTGCAAAATGTTAAAAATACCATGTCATGGGTATCAAAGGTTTCTGCAGTTTCACAGCCTTCTCAAATTTTCGTTGTATTTAGTGAAAGGTTCCTTAAGCATTTCGTGAGTTTTCTTTTACCATACCACAAAAAAAAAAAAAAAAAAAAAAAAAAAAAAAAAAAAAAAAAAAAAAAAAAAAAAAAAAAAAAAAAAAAAAAAACAGCAACTTGTTACAAAAAACCCAAGGGGTCCTGTCTTTCAATCCAACCAACAACCAAACGAACGCTTTTTTTATCGTTTGTTAATGGGTGTGTTTCACGTTTGATGCAAGGCATACATGATTGAAACGTGGCAATGCATCCTTACTACTTACTAAATCTTCTCTTTTTTATATATTTGAATCTTTATATTGTGAATGGAGGCACCCCTGATCCTGGATCATGTGCTTTTGCTAGCCTGGCATCCGACGTGAAACACGCCTCAGTATTTACTGGTATTAATCATTTATGTGTAGCTTCTTGTAATTGTATATTTATTTCTAATCAAGTTGGATGTTTCTTTATGTTACGACCATGGGGTAGTCATTGTCTGTTGCTCCCTGTGGTTACCGTCCTTGTAGTGTTGTATGTTTGTATAGTAATTAGAAAGTATAGTAGGTTGTAGCATGTATTGTAGCATTTTAGAGGAATATAGAAAAAAAAACGCTTTACGCGAACCCCTTGTGCAAACGGCAGAGCCAGTTTGCCCATGGCCACCATTTTTGACCCGCATGATTTAACCCGCGTTTTCTTAACCTGCATGACCTGCGTTTTACACAAGCCGCAAAAATTTGGAGTCTTGATGTCTAATCCAGGGCAAGCACAGTTAGTGACAAAAAAAAAACAAAAAAAAAGGAAAAATGGAAAAAACACAAAAAAACTGAGCCAAATTACAAAATGGAAATTGCCAAATTTGTTTAGAGCTGACAAAATTGTGAAAAATGAATTGTTGCCAGTTGGGTTTATTAGTCCCAGTTCTTCTCCAGACCCACTGAGGTGAGTCAAAACTTTACATTTTCTATGTTACTCTAATTATTGGCCTGGTCAAAGTTTTACAGTATCTATTGATTGAGAGAGAGATTTCCCAACCACTGCGCTCCTGAGAACATGGGGGTATTATGCTATTTGCTCATGCACGGGAATGTATGCAAGTTGTGGGGTAGTTTTAGGACAGAAAATTCTTGGAATGCAATTTACATTTATTGAACAGTTTCTGGGATTAGTGTCTAATTTAAAATGCTAAAATATTATGATTATAATGCTTATTTTAGCAGTAACAATTACACTAAAAATTACTGTAGTTTAGTTGTTTGTGATGAAAGCACATATTCAGAATTCTAACTCATGCCAAACTATCATTGATCTCTTGGGATTGGGTAATAACAGAGACAATGTGGTACACTCCCTGATATGTATCGATAGTACAGTACAGTGGAGAAGCCAGACAAAAAATTGTGAGGGGGTTAAAGGCCACAATTTTCCAGCTTGGGGTGCAAAAAGTACTGTATACCCAGACATTTTTATTAAAATGAAAAAACAAAACAATTTTTATTAAGGAAAAGTGGAGAGCATCTTCCATGGCCGTGTTTACAACATTTCAAGGTCTATCAACAAGGAAGAAATTGTGGCCAAATGTTTTGAAGGTACCTCAATCTCTGATCAATTCTTTTCAATGACAGAATCTGTCGCCGCAACTGATGAGCACAAATGTGAACTGTTAAAAAGCTGCATTGACTTGTACATCAAAATAAGATCGTTTGGGCATGCAAAAAATACAATTGAGAGTTATTATTCAGCAACACAAACAGAAAAAAAGCAGAACGCCCTGAGGAGAGATTTCAAGAAGAAATCAGACGCAACAACAAAATCCATGACAAAGAAAAGCAAGTCTTAAGAACTACAGTATAAAATCTCTAAGCCAAATAGAGAATATGAATTGCACATCAAGACCTTCTAAAATGCAACTTAAAGGGAATGTAAGCATATAAAATTGGCTGAAACCAATTGTGGCAAAACTCTACCCTTAATCAGATATCAGTATTTCCTGTTGAGAAAGATCAGTTACCCCAATATGGTGCCCCACATGTTATATAGCCTATATATTTGCATAGCTATTTTTATCAAGGATTTATATTTGCTTAGATTCCCTTTCAACAAACTTAAAAACACCATCCATTAAATATGATAAATTGGGGGAAAGAGGGCAGTTTAGTCAAATGCATTACATTCCATACAAAATTTGCTATTTCTCCTATTGACAAATGTACCGGAGATGGGGTGTCAAAACATGAAGAAGACTATTTCTAAACTTCTTTGACAGATGGAAATTTGCCTTGTTTAAAATTTGGAAATTGGGTAGAATAACAGAGTCAGTTTGCAAAATATTTTCTTCTGCATCTGACACAAAATCAAATCACCAGTCACGATACAACAGAGATGAAATAAAACCAAAACACCAGTTAATTATTTTGACACTAGTCATAAAGCCAAATAAAGTTTTCTTTTGATCAAGTGGAAAGAGCCCTCCTTAAACCCTTTGGGCGAAGACCCGAAAGCCTACAGTAAATCTACAGCATTTATCATTTCTTTAATCAGTCAATTCTGTCAATTTCTACAAAGGCCGTAGGTTGCAAATTGTAAAACTGATTCTTCTCCTTCTAAAAGGACCATTACAGTATAGTTCTTCCTTAGCTTATAGGGAGCACAAAGACCAGCAGCCTTTGCCCTCGATTTTTTTTGTGAATTTCGTACAGTCAGTTATTCGGGAAGCTGTGCAGAGCAAGTCGCTGACTTCATGCTCGCTGACTTCATGCAAAGCATGCTGGTCTTGGTACTCCCTTTAACAAATATACTTTCATTCATAAGAATTGTACAGTTAAATATTGGAAAATACTGTAGAATGTTATGTTGTTTGGCCAACAATTCTTTAAAAAGTGATAATTTCTGAGAATTCTTAAGTTACAAAAAAATTGTACTGAATCTACTGTTTAGCCATTGGTGTTGCACGCATTAACATAACAAAAATTCTCAAGAATTCTTGGCAAGTTTGAAGAATTCTTCACATTATGATAACAATTCTTGTGCTACATTAAAGATGATAAATTATGGTGAACAAGAATTCTTAAGATTAAAATAATTTTATTAACAATTTTCAAGAATTCTTTGGCAGAAAACCATGTTAGTGTGCAAGGCCTTTGATGTGTATAACTATCATTTTGATTTGATACATTACAAACAGTACTGTATTAAGTCACATTTATTCAGGCAATAATTGTAAGTCTTGCTGAAACCTTTTAAATACCAACAATACGGGTTTGGTATCAACTTCATAAAGAATAAGAATATGCTGTAAACAAATTTAAACATGTGGTCCTTCCTCGCTGCTTTAATTGGTAAGTATGGAAGAAGAAATACTTTGCAATATGGTTTAAGGTCTATTAGATATGCTGGCGCTAAATCCTGGAATGAAACTCCATCCAAAATCAAACAGTCTCTTTCTGTAGTGATTTTCCGTTGTGAACTGAAACAACATCTATTTTCCATCAAATACCAGTCATGAATACCTCTATCAAAAACTATATCTGAAATCAATCCTAATATCATCATATCTATCCTTGAAATTTGAAGAATAAGTTTTTAGTTTAGGGGGTGCTCTCTCCTCGATTAGTTTACCTACTGAGAGAGCTCCTCCTTAAGAAATTCCTCCCCATACAAAAATAAAAAAAAAAAAAAAAAAAAAAAAAAAAAAAAAAAAAAAAAAAAAAAAAAAAAAAAAAA
>REGL01002869.1:17300-29482 GCA_004194395.1 Aurelia aurita complex sp. Pacific
AAAAAAAAAAAAAAAAGGTTTACATCCCAGACATCTTTTCTTTTCTTTATTGTTAAGTCTTATCAAGCAATTATTCTCAATTTACTTTGTCGGAGTGGCGGCAATTATTCCTTTTCTCAAGGAGATACCACCATTGTAAAGACAAAGTTCACGTTATGAAATACTTTGTGGATGATCAGATAACTTGAGTATCTCAACTTACACCAATAAATGTGTGACAGTACTTTCGACTCACTTGATGCGAAAGGTGGAAATTCTTCAGGTCCTTTAATAGAAATTTCTTAAGATCATACAATAAAGCTCTTTTTCTGCCAATCAATTGTGTAATGTCTTTTCCTCTGAACTGCATACCTTCATCAATTAATTTTCTATGAATGGGAACTTTAGACCCAATGCATGTGGCAAGATATTAGTTCCCCATAAATTTCACATACGCAAATTTTCACATGAACGCAGTTCAGTTGGCATTCTTTCAGTACAGTAACAGATTTCTATGCGATTGCATGGTATATCAAAAGCGAATTCGCTGCTTATGTGCTAAAATCTTAGCTAGATATCTTTTTCAAATATTGTAAAAATTTTACAAAAATTCCAAGATTGCCATTCTGATTCCTCTCACCCAAACCAAGTTGTTCCAATATTTCTGCGAAGATGTTTCCTCTCAGACAAGTACAATGGTTTAAAGGAACAACTTTGGTCTGCACAAGTTTGACAACATTCTGTCCATTACTTTTTGTCAGAATTACGTTTAGTGCCGTCTGCAAATTTTATGGTGCGTATTTTCTCAGTAAATTTCTGATTTGGAGCATTCATTGCCAACCTTTGATTACAATTAGATTGATTCGATCCCATAACAAGCGAAAGATTTGCTCAATAAGTTTTAAAATGTGCAATTTTCGAAAAAGTTTCTAACACCATCTTGGTCGCAGTTTCTGGTCGGTAAGATTTTTCATTCAAAGCATTAGTTTGATAGGCACAACAGGTCCCTCTTTATCATCAGCAAAGCATGCGAGAAAGAAACGCTATTCGCTAAACGCTAAAAGCTAAAAGCTAAACGCTGTCTTATCGCTATTGAACTTCTGTCATTGTGAGATATTTGTAAGTTCACCCATCTGTTTTGCTCTATATGTTGCCTTTAAGCAGTTTTGAATTAATTCAATGATTGCATGATTTATACGTATTTCTTTTTTATTAGAAACTAAGAATTGGCACCAGTACTGAAAGTTTCTTAAAATTATCAGATTTTGAATACTAAGAGTTTCTTACGAGTTTCTTAGAGGTTCCATAACAATCTACATTTTCACTACTTGTGCCCTCGTGAACATTTCAAAACAATGTTTTTAAGCCTTTCCCACGTTTAGACATTACTCAGGTACCCTACGAGTAATAAGATATAGGAAACAAGTAAAAATAAAGTAAAAATATGTCAACGATTTCCTGTATCAAAGTAAATGCTTGGGGACCTGCAAGCGTCGAACCTTCGGACCGATGGTTTGCAAAATCTACTGAACCAAAACTTCCATTGCCAATTCGTCGTAGAGTAGATCATATAAATCTTGCCATGTAAACTGTGGAATGCTTGCTAAAAGGTCTTCGCGTTTTCTTGGTTTTGGGAACTTAAATGTGGCAGCCATTCTAGCAATAAGTGAAGAGCCTGATCTCATTGAACGTGGAACAGGTCAACAGATTAATCATAATCCTACCCAACTTGCAACAACAGGGGGGTACTCGGTGGGGCCCCCCTATCAGAAAATATATTTCAAAAATCTGGGATCCTTTTAATCCTGGAATTCTTAGCCGTTATGAACCAAGTTTTAAGAACAAACAAGTTTTAAAGTTGCATAGTTGAGGTAAATTAAGTTTTAAATAAATGCTTTATTTGAAGCATAGTTTGACTATGTTTAATGTAGGCTTCTATAAGAAGCAAATGCTTTTCGCAGCAATTTGCCCCCGTCTATATCTTGCTACATGCATTGGGTCTAAAATTTCATTCATAGAAAATTAATTGATGAAGGTATGCAGGTCTGATGAAAAGACATTATGCAATTGATTGGCAGAGAAAGAGCTTTATTGTATGATCCTAAGAAATTTCTATTAAAGGACCTTTAAACTTTCCACCTTTCGCATCAAGTGAGTCGAAAGTACTGTCACACATTTATTGGTGTAAGTTGAGATACTCAAGTTATCTGATCATCCACAAGTATTTCATAACATGAACTTAGTCTTTACAATGGTGGTATCTCCTTGAGAAAAGGAATAATTGCTGCCACTCTGACAAAGTTAATTGAGAATAATTGCTTAATAAGACATAACAATCAAGAAAAGAAAAGATGTCTGGGATATAAACCTATTTAAGTATTCCATGGAATATCAATTAGTATTCCATGGAATACCAATTAGTATTCCATGGAATATCAATTAATATTCTATGGCGTTCCAGTATTCCAGTATTCCATGCCATTCCAGTATTCCATTCCAGTATTCCACATTCCATGTTTTCAAGATAGCCAATTTCGCTCGCTGGCAGCAAAGAAATAGGAATAATGAAAAATGAATGAAAAATGAAAACCATAGGTTCACCTTTGACCTGTCGTCATAGTGAATAATCGAATGTCATTATCAAATTAACAACGCGTTCCATTCCATACTTTGTTGTTATGGTGAATCATTCCACCCGCTGTTCCCTGCGTCAATGCAGCAGGTTGTAACTTGTAACCGAGGAAACGGAATAATCAAGAACAAGATATCTTGTCAACAACAATAATAAATAACCGAGGAAACAGAGAAGTAGCATAAACAAGATTCTTCAAGAAGAAACGAAGCTACATCCAACCAGACAAGAAAGAAGGTATGTTATAAATGTGATGAATGCTTACATTCTGAAAACTGTAGACTACACAAATGGACAAGGGCGCCGGGGCCACGGGGACAGCGGGGACAGCTGCCCCTGTTTCCCTAGTGGTATGGGGGCAGCGCGGGGGCAGGAAAGTGCCCTTTCCAAAAAATTATTTCAGAGAACCATCAATTCATAGTTGTTTCTCGTCTGCAGTCACAATAATAGAACGATTCCTTCTGCTCTCAAGATCACAGTACGTTCGAAGGACAGTGACGTCGCCACGGGGTGGTCTCTGAGGTGCACACCCCCCAGTTTTCACAGATGTCGATCTTATAATTTCTCCAAAATCAGTTCAATTTCTAATCATGAATTTTCCTTCCTCGTAAATGAATGTATGATTTATTTCTCTGTTTTGATTTCTGTTGCGCAAAAATGCCCGCTGTAATGAAAAGTACTACTTGAGACTTGAGATGGTTGCTTTTCCAGAATAAATCAAAATAATGAAAAGGGTATTCCCACATTTTTCGTGTGTCTAAAGGGCGTTTCCCACGTTTTCCGAAGGTCTGAAGGGCGTGGTCAGGGGAATTTTTTCTGGGGGCTTCGCCCCCAAACCCCCGAATTACCACCCCAGAGCTGTTTGGGCTGGTGACGCCCCTGTCGGAATAGATCTTTAGCAAATTTCCTCAAAGACGATTCCCAATTATTTTCAACGGCAAACTTTGACACCCCACTAAGCTGTGCCCTTTCTGCGATTCCTGCCCCCCCCCCCCGCCGCATCATGAATCTTCCGGTGCCTCTGCAAATGGAAAAATGTTCCTAAATCAAGCACAACAAGGGATATAACTATCGGATGATTTGCGCAAGATGTGGATAATTTGTTATTTGCATAAAAATGCCCTTTTGGAACTGAAAATAAGGTTTAATGCATTCATTCAAATCAAATGCAGAGCAAACACCAATTTAAATGAAACTATTATCTCATAATCATAACTGATTGTTCTTCTTACAAACCGTTGATGAGTGGTGATTGTACCCTATAGAGTAGCGTCGCCCATTATGGCCGGTCGCCCATTATGGCCGGCTAGCAAGAGAAATTAAATTTCAGGGGACTGACCACTAGTAACAAAATTGCAATTGCGCGGAAAATCTTCGCTGACATCTGTTTTATCATGATTTGACCTTCACTGAAGTTTCAGTTCATTTGCATTGAAACCCGACGAGATGGTTTGTGCATATCTCTAATTGATTCTTTCAAATGTTGCAAATTTCATGATTCTATTTACATTCCTTCCTTCTTTTTCGTTTGCTCGGCACCTTGCGGTTTGAAATTTTTGAAATGTGCTTTGATTTTTCAGAAGTCTTGCCTCTGGAGAGGAAATATACAATGAAACCAAAGCAAAGTGACTTCTGATTCAGATTTAAGGTTATGAAGTCTCAGTGCTGCTAATTGCTATTTTCGTCGCCCATTACGCCCATCAGTTTGCCAGAGAAGTTTCCAGTCGCTTCAAAATATTAGAATGCAAAATTTATTTGAAAAAAACACCATTTCGGGTTAATATCTTACTTACTGACTTGGAAAATCATCGAAACCCAGAAAAACGTAGCATTATGTCAAGTCTATTTTCATTTTACAAACTATGCCAAAACTCATCCATCCATGCACAAGAGATAAGGCAGGATTTAGAACAACTCGAAGCATGTATTTCAATTGCCAAAACTCGAAGTTTAGGTTAATTCTTATTGATATTTTTGGGTTTAAAGTACCAAATGATAAACAAAGAACAGTAATCAAAGCTGTTTTTCTTACTAAAACTTTTTACCGGAGAGTAGTGTTCATTGTTTCTCCTGCGGCCATAATGGGCGACGCTAGAAGTAAACGACGTTTTTACCCCCTTCTTTAAAATCTTCTAAAATCAGTATAAAGGGTTTACATAAAAAATCAATACTTTGTGATCTTTTTCTCTATTAGTTGGTGATATAATCTGGCTATTTGGTTTTTTCATTAATTGCTCTTTTTAGATCTAATTCAGAACTTCGCGACGACATGGGCATAATGGGCGACACCACTCTAGAATGAATCGTATATTTCGCTGCAGACAACACAAAAAAGCCCTTCCTCTTATTATTGCCAAAACCAAACTAAGCCCAAACTTTCCATTTTATTTCATTTTGCTTGTTCTGGGCTTCTTCTGGTTTACGAATCTTGGCTTTATTTAATTCCTTGGTAGGGCAAAGCTAGCCAGCTTTCATCATTCATTTTAAATATTTGTTGGTCACAGGACATAAATATGATCGCTTTTGTATGACGTCGCTCATTTTGAAGTTATGAGATACGAATAAGTTGTTGTGAAATACTATTTGCAAAAAAATGAGAATAAAACTAAACAGACGATCCTTTCCAAGCTCGCTTTTCTTGCGATAAACGGATCGAAATATCAACACGTTGACTTATTTAGACCCGGCAGTTCATACTCTACACTTAGACCTATACCCAGTTATACAGAGAGACGTTTTTCCACGGATAGGGTGTCGGCGGTGGTAATCGGACGGCGGTGGTAATCGGACACTTGCGAAAACCGACAGAAGAGTACGTTACAGATGAAATCCATCAAAGAGGGTATTTCTTGGTACTGAAAGCTAACATTATAGATGCTAAACAAATTTATGAAAAGCCTTCATGAATGTAAAACACGCTAAAGAAGTTGCTTTCGTTGTGCTTGGCATTGTAGAAGTTGTCGTTGCGAATATCACATCCCTGATTCAAAACTCTGAATCCATTCCAGAAAGAAGCAAAAATCTTAAACAATCACTTAAATTGGATGTCTAGCATGTAAATAACGCATAGCATTATGCCAAAGACTTAAAACAGTTCCATTGAAAGGAGGACAGCAGATGTCATATCGAATAGTCTTAAAAGTTCATGGCGGTGGTTTTCGGACACCAAATAAATTAATCGTTTGGGAGCATGAACAAAGGTCGGATTTGAATGTTTTTTGGATTTTGAAATTTCATTCATAAATATCTAGACATACATCAATCGAAAATAGTAATGAGATCAAAACAACATTTTGCGAACGCATCTCCTGGCTTTTAGAGTGTTTTGTGTATACCGAGAGCGCTCTGGAATACCATTACGAGAATCAACAGTCGAACCATTGTTTTCGCATTCAAGGATAGAAAAAAAAGCAAGAAAAATGAAGCAAAAAAGTTTATAGACGGAATACTTGCCAAATAAAAACAGAAAAATAATTTTCTTGGCACATTCTTCATTGTGCAACTCACTGTCCGAAAACCACCGCCAAGATCAGTCTCAAAAACATCGTTGTCAAGGAAAAGCAGGCAAAGTAAAAAACCAAAACATTTCGGGAAAATATGTCCAAATACCTGTCCATTCACCTGGTATTTTTGGTTTTTGTCTTTGATTAAAGTTTCTTATGAAAATATTTAGTTCTCCTTAAGTGTCCGATTACCACCGCCGGCACCCTACTACGGAAAGGCATACGAGCAGATTTTCATGAAAATAGGTTCTACGTATTACACCTTGTTTACTTCTACAAAGACAGGTTCTTACCTGCTTCTTGGTAAGCACGGGCAAGCACCCGCTCGCATCGCAGCTTTGGTTTTCTGCAAACTCTGCCATTGCCTCGGAAGAAGGGCTGCTAGGCTAATTCAAATCTGTACTCTACACATGCGTGCACGCCTTAGTCCTTGTCCTGCTCCAACTCATGATCTATGCTCCATTGTTCACAGGCTTCAATTCAATTGGCTTGAATGGCAATTTCTATTATTAGAGGGCTACTTAATACTTGTATTTTATATGCAGCCTGTACAAAAGCTATCTACCAATCAAAAACTTGAAATTAATTAATGACGATTTGATTCAATGCAAAATTGTTTGCTTAATAATTATGATAAAAAGCCATTAATTTCGCATATAATTGGTGAATTCAAGTACCTTCATCGATATTTGAAGTCTTTCCATGAGTTTTGCGTCCAAAAATTACTAATTAATTAGGAATATGACGTCATAAAGATTTTTTTTTTTTTTTTTTTTTTTTTTTTAATCATTCAAAATGTTACAATACATTTTACATCTACATCCTACCATACTTTCTAATTACTCTACAAACTATACAACACTACAGGGACGTGACCACAAGGAGCAAAAGATAATGACTACCAGGTGGACATTAACATAAAGACATGCAAAAAATAGCAACTAAATATACAACTACAAAAAGCTACAAATACGATAAATTACTGATAAATACTAGAATCCGTTTCACATTGGATGTCAGGCCAGCATAGTAGTATGATGCTGAGCAATAGGAACCCCGGACGAGAGAACAACGACGACAGCAGTTGCTACAGCTACTGATCCCCCTCCAGAGTCCCCAACGCCCAACACATTGCACATATGCTGTCAGCTCTGGGTTTCTGATTCGCAATATCAATGGTCCGAAATGCTGTCACTTTTGTGTGGATGAATTTTCATTCACCCTTGATGTGCCTAACATAAAATGTGAAACAGACTTACAAAATATACGGGGAAAAGTGTACATAGTGGTTGTGTGGCGTAAAACGATTGTTTGAAGTTATCCAAGCCGACCTGTTTTGTGGATGAAACTTAGAGTCTGTTCGAGTATATTTTTATTCACTTCGTCAGAAAGTTCTTTATTGCCATACAATAAGTATTGAACCAGAACATTATTTGGAAGGGCGTCGATTTGGACAAATGGTCGCAACAATTCTGAAACTCCAGCGAGAAGATCTTGCCGTTGAATGTCGAATGAAGGGCAAAGCAACAAAAAGTGCTCCGTATCCTCAATGCCATCATTCGTTGGGCACATTGGATTCACTGTATCCCTAAAATTGTGTTTGAATTTGTGAAAATTCAATTTGCTGAGACCGACCCTGATTTGTAAAAGATAACCTAAGCCTATTGGGTCATGAATACCGAAAACAGACTTTGCACGGGGACGAATCATTGACAGAAGCTTTGTTTTAAAGACAGTGACAGAAGGTGCAAGTCTGATTGCTGGATCAAGTTTATTCCATTCAGAGATGCAATTGGGATAGAAACTTGATAGAAACTTCTCTGTTCTTGCCCTTATTCGCCCAATAACATCCTGGTTGCGAAGAGAGTAGTTTGGCTGTTGAAGAAGTGGGATTGGCTCCTTTGTATACAATGGAGTGAGGTTATTTATGATCTTATAGAATAAAGTAAGGCGTCTACTCCATCTACGGGAACTTAGTGACTCCCAGCCAAGCTCTGCATACAGTTTTTCTCGTGATGATCCTCTCCATGTTCCTGTTACAGCAAGTGCAGCAGAATATTGGACAGATTCTAATTTTTCCATTAAATTTGGTAAAATGATGTTTTGACTGAATTCACATACTTTAGCTGGAATATGATAAATAACATCCCCGTAGTCCAGGTGGGGTCGTACATAAAGTTTATACAATTCATTTAGGGTATTCCTGGGTAAATATTTGGAGAGATACTTTAGCAAACCAATGCCCTTTCTCGTTTTAGAGATAGCAGCTTTGATATGAGCTGAGAAAGAAAGTTTTGAGTCCAAGATAATACCTAGGTGTTTATGTTCATCTACTTTTTTTACGGGTATGTTGTTGAAGAGGATCACTGGATGATCTATTTCATTTCTTTTCCTTGAAAATAGTACTTCAACAGCTTGCTTTTGCGGATCGGGATTGAAAGACATCCTCCAATCATGGGCCCACTGGCTTATCAGTTGTAGGTCATGGTTCATGTGTTGTGCAGCTTCGTTAGCTTCTCGGGCAACCGTAAACAAGGACGTATCATCGGCAAAAAGTTTAACATGACATTTTAAATCTGCAGTGAGATCATTTATATACACAAGAAAGAATAATGGTCCTAAGATAGAACCCTGGGGCACTCCTGCTAAAATATCCCCCCAATTAGAACACTGCCCATTCAGAACAGTTCGCTGTTTTCGATCCTTAAGGAAACTTTGGATAAGAGAGAGAAGTTGTCCCGAGACACCACATCGTTTCAGTTTATGAATAAGACCATCGTGCCATACTCTGTCAAATGCTTTCGAAATGTCGAGGTACACAGAACGAATATCGAGTGGGGGATTACAGTCAAATGCCTCAAAAATTGTATGCGTTATGGAAATCAATTGGTTGACTGTCGAGTCACCGGGACGAAAGCCTGACTGATTGGGGTTAAGTAAATCACACGAAACAAGATGTGTGTATAATGAATCGTACACAAGCTTTTCAAGCATCTTCCCAAAAATTGGTAGAAGAGAAATAGGACGGTAGTTACTCTTTAAATTTTTTTCGTTTTTCTTATGAACCGGGACTACATTTGCACATTTCCATATTTCAGGAAATACACCATGTTTCAAACAGTTCGTGAATATTATTTTAAGAGGAGTAACTAATGAAGCATCGCTTAGTTTTATCATTCTTATAGAAATACCATCCCAGCCATGTGCTTTGTTAGGATTAAGTGATCTTATGATTTTCAGTATCTTTTCCTCTGAGATGTCAAAATCCCCAATCAGGGTTGAAATTCCTGGGATATCTTGTGGAATCTCACTGCCAGTGTCGATGGTCGTGCATTGGAGGATGAAATAGTCATTAAATACCTGTGCCTTTTCAGTAAAATCCGTAATGAATAACCCATTCTCTAAAAGGGGCGGTATTATAGGAATCTTTGCCTTATTTAGAACAGTATTGATTAAAGACCAGTAGGTTTTGCTAGATGTCCCTGGATTTGCTAGGGTTTGCCCTGTCTTACGGAGGTAATTTTGTTTTGCATCATCAATCATTTTTGCACCTTCAGCTACCATATTTAGTATTCCTTCGAGCTTGTCTTCTGGCTGACCGTTCCTCACAAAGGTTTTGTAAGCATGATTCTTTTTCCTTAAAAATCTTTTGACAGCTGGTGTTATCCAGGGCAATTGGCGAGGCTGAATAGTTTTAGTTTGATTTGGAATGAAATTTGAATAAATGTTTAACAGCACTTCGTTTAGCAATTTGACCTGCTCATTGGGGCATTCAATTTTGTAGAGATGCTCGTGCCAATTAAACATCTCTATACTTTTCATAATGGCGACAAAATCAGCCTTATCATAGTACCAAATCCTGCGGGTATAAGGAGGTCGTGCTATGTTCGAGACAGATAATTTTCCATAAACAATTTGATGATGACAATGCTCGTGTAGAGACGGATGGACACCAGATTCTATGACGAGGTTAGGCTGATCAGTTAGAATTAAATCAATGCAGGATTTAGAATCTCCCATCAAGTGCGTTGGTTCTGAAATCAGCTGATGAAGACCAAGGTCAGACGTTAACGGCTCAAACAGCTTTCCTTCGTTATTCTCAATATCATGTTCCCACCATTGGGTCGAGCGGCAGTTGAAGTCACCGGTGATAACAACGCAAAAAGGATTCTCAGCATGCAGTTTTGACAGCAACATCTCAAAATTAATCGTGAAATGATCAAATTCATTCTGATTTTGACTTGGACTTCTATAAATTACAACAAAAAAGTACTTTGATAAAGATTGATGACGTCATAGAAATAACATATTGCTGATGTTAGCAAATATAGATGAATTATATATCAAATGAAAGTACTCATTGAGACGCATCGAATGGTATATATATTGTTGAGATTTAGACATAAAGAAATAAATTAGAGCCATTTTAACTGATTTCTTTGTGACCACTCTCCAAATATGGGCATGTGGTGGTCACGTGGTCAAATATTAGGTATTGATATTGTTATTTTCTGATTGCCAATTAAATTTTAGTAAAAGTCAAGGAGTTTCAGCTTTATAGCTAGCATCGTTTGGAAGCTATTTGAAATATCAGGGAAAGGGTAGGCGAAAAACGCCCCCCCCAGTTGAAATAGGATTGAATGTAATTAAATGTATCAAATGATGAAATTTTCAAGATTCTGGGTATAGTACTTTAACCATAGCAACCAAAGCGTAGTCAACAAAACTTGTATAATCTTATTTTAACTGCAGCAGTATTAATTTCAAATATCATGAATATTAGGCTTATGCATGCATTTGATAACATCAAACTCGATTTGCAACAAAAAATGTACAGTTACTGCCTCATTTTATTGTTTTTATCATGATGCCAATAATCATGATAATCATAACTTAAGTTATGTTTATTGTCATAGCATCAGGAACAATAGATTCGATGAAAAAGAGGTGGTGGAGTCTACCCCCTCTCTGGTATTGACTGCTTCAAAATTCCCAGGTGAGATAGGGTTAAAAGAACGCATAGCTGTCCTGTGTTGCAACGATTTTAACTGAAGAATACAATCTGTTTTTCTCATAGGGCAGACATTCACAGAACTGTAAAGATGAAGACAATTCTTTTCTTGCTTGGCATTAGTTGTTGCTATGCAGTTGACAAAGAGCTGGCTCAAGGTGATACCAAAGTGAAGATAATGGGACAGTCCGGCAAAATGACTATGTCACGAGGTAAGTGGCGTGACGGGTAGTAAGTGCTAAGCCATGACTTTGAGAAAAATGGTTTTCCTTGATACCTATTGCCGAAAAAGCATTTTTGGATTTCCAGCATGTCACTCAAAATCAATGGTTGTTAACGTTGCAAAAATATTTCATTGCTTTACACTGGCTTGAGAAGGAAATCCCGTACAATCAAAATGCGAATCTGTTTTCGATTGTAAATTGATCTGTTTACTTTCATTTCATTTGTTTTCAGTTTGCATCATTCAAACCACGGTAGCCCCAGCAATCAATAGAGACTGCTTTAGAGACTGCTTACCAGAAAGACTATAAAGTAAACACCTAATTTTCAAAATTTTAATTATATAATTAAGTTATAAATAAATAGCAATGAAAATTCCATAACGGATTAAAAACCATGATTAAAGAGAAATTAAACCAAAAGTAAAGTAGAAATATCCCTCTAACATTTAACCCTATCCAGATTAGGGGAGTTTTTCCTTGCAGCTCCTTCAGAACATACAAGTCAAATCTTTCAGTAGAGCGTAGGTCAACCCACTGATCTTCCAATTTCACGCGTATTAGCGACTGATAACGTCGTATTCCGATCACATGACTGAAAATTTGGTTTTTGAGACAATTTTTCGAATACTTTCACGAAAACAAAAATGGATATATAATAAACCAATAAAGATACAGAGCTGGTTTTACCACGAATCGATTCTACAGTTCCCACTACATACTTGCTTTTCTTCATGTGGTTAAAATCTCATCAGAGATTGGCGTTAAATCAAATTTCATTCCTTCGATAATTGGCGTATGTTCAAGAGTGTTTCAGGAACCCAACAAAATAAGAT
>REGL01002874.1:15246-29356 GCA_004194395.1 Aurelia aurita complex sp. Pacific
TGCATGAGCAATATTTTCAGTAGCTTATTCTCAATACGATTTAACGAAACAACGTTGATAGCAGCGAGGAGATGTAGACTCCCGTTCGATTTCTGTGCATTTTTGTTGTTGTTTACATTCGGCCAGAGAAACTTACAACACAACACAAAGTTTATTGCAATTGAAATGAACTGAGGCCCGTGATATCATTTGAACTTGAAAGTGCAATGGACAAGAAGAAAATTTGATTTTGCCGGGGCCCCTTGCGGGGCCCAGCTAGATGATATCATTGCAACATACAATGGAAAAACAAAGCTTCATTTTTACGGGCCCCTGGCGGGGCCCGGGCCCCGGGGCAGTTGCCCCGGCTACCCCCCCCTCTCGGCGGTCCTGCTATTTTCGTCTCTCAAAGCACACGATTTATGTGAGTGGTTCGCTGTGTTCTGTAGTAGCAGGAGACTGAAGAAACATAAGACGATCCACCTTGAGAAATATATTTATAGATTTTTGCACAAATTATCGGATTTCCCGTTTTAGAACAAGGGGCCTGAGCAGCTTGCTAATGCTTTTAGGGGGCTTCCTATAGTCCTTCTAAATATGGCTTTCATTGCGGAAACCTACGAGTTTAGTGGATTATACACCGTAAGTGGCATTGAAGTTCAGCAGCAAATATTGTTATCAACTTTGACTGTAGAGGAGGATACGTAATTGATGAATGCGCAGAAAGTGTTATTAAGGAAACGATCTTAACTGGTGCATAGTCTCAATTGCATCCGCAGCGATCTTTGACACTGCATTGCAATAAAACCCAAATGAAATGAAACACAATAAAACGGCAGGCGTCAAAGTTGTTGAATACGATAGATTATATTTTCAACTTGGCCCGGGCCAGCTTTTAACTACGTCGATTCCCTTTAAGCACATTCGCATACATAAGAATTTTATAAGTGTACGTGAAACATTTCAAACTGTACAGAAAATGACATAAGTTTGTTCATGTGAGTTATGATCAAGCTCGAAGCAACGTTTGTGTCAATATTTTCTGTTTGGAAGTTTGAGTAGCTGCGTGGTAGCGAGTCGCGAGTTGCGATTAGACTAGCTACACTAGTCGCTCAATTTCGCTGTTGTTGTTGTTGCTGATTAGACAAATCAGTTCTGATGAGCATACGGGGATGGTGTAGCCAGTCTAAGTTTGCAAGTTGCACTTGATTTGCGAGTTGTGAGTTTAAATAGACCAACTCGCATTTTTCACTATTGCACGTATTTTGTTAAGAAACCGCTTATAAGAAACGGTAGCCTCAATTTTCCGAATGTTAAGAAACAACCCTACCTGAATTTAAGAAGCTGAGGAACTTTTGCAATTTGCAGTTTTAATTTTTCCAGCGCACTCAAATGTTTTGACACTGGACAGTTATAGCAACTGTTTGGAGATTATTTTGAGTGCGAATTATGTTATTTACTTGTTTTGAGATCTTACTGAGTAATTTGCGGGCCCTCTTGAAAAAGTTCATTTAACTCTGCACTTCCGGCATAAAGAATATAACAAACACGTAAGAAACCTTTGCAAGCAAAATGGCCCAACAATTTAAGAAACTGCCTGCCCGGACCATGGTTTCTTATGAAAAAAATTAATGTGACTCGCAACTCACCGAAAGCACCAACTCCTACCAACTTGCAACTCATAACTCGCATGCAACTCGTCCTGTTAGAGACTAAATGTTGAAATTGAAAAATTGAAATTAACCGAATATGGTTTGCCACATGCCACAGCCAATTGCTTTTGCAGGGGTGTGTTTGTTCAGGCTTAGACTTGAGAAAGAAAAGGCTATTATTTTTTGTACAACAAATTCGATGAAGAAACAACATTTTTGTTAATAGGGATATCCCTCTAAATAACAAATTTCATATATCTGTCTCTAGATACTGCTCTGCCGCTTGTTGCTTCTAGTTTCTGTTTTTGTTCCTCGACGACTTTTTCGTTTTGATAGAAATCCATCAAATAGTTGTAATAAAAATGGATATGAAAACTTTGCATACACGAGGACCTTAATCTTTTCTTGTTCTTACGATTGTTCTCTGACTCTTGATAGCTTGTCTTCAACGTAAATGCTTGTGCACAGTTATTTATGTTGTGATATTCGCACAACGGAGATTTGTGTGGATTCGCACTTGTGTGAAATCTGTCACCAACAACAAATCTGCGACTCGTTTGAGATACTGGATGATCGAAATGTAGAAGTGAGGATTCGGGCTTGGCTGCAGCTACAGTAGTTCTGTATTCCACGGGAACAATCTCTGGCACATCAATTCCCTTGATGAAAGAATCAAATGTAAATACAGCATGTGTTTATATAAGTAACTCCAGAAAAGAAACTCAAGTGTAATGGAAGGGGGAAAATATGACATAAAATGGACCTGCAAGAAACTGGCAAGGTGTATGGTTAGGTAGGACTCAGAAAAACATCATATTTTATATGGTTCACTACCGGGTGTCCCAAAATGATGTATTATTGTTTGACTGCTTACATGTCCATAACCGATGAGCCGATTTTCAAAAACTTTGTTTTACTTGATTGCCTAGAGGCTAAATTTTATTTCAAGATGTTAGTTGTGGTTTTACCAGTTTTCGAAAATCGGTTCATCGGTTATGGACATATAAGCAATCAAACGATAATACATCATTTTGGGACACCCGGTACACTCATTTTTCTTTATTGGAAACGGTAAGCTCAATTTTTCGAAAGCTAAGAAACAACCCTACCTGAATTGAAAAAGCTAGGAAACAGTTTCAATTTTCCTATCGCATACAAAAAAATGTTTTAACTCTATAGAATTTTCCAAAAGGTTATGAGTTGCTAATTTTGTATCTAAATAACACTAAAAAGTATAATTTTTACGATTAAGAATTAGCACCAAGATTGAAAGACTAATTTATAATCGTACTAACTCGAACCGTTTCATTCGTCATTCCTGGAGACATAGTAATACTTGTCCACTTATTTCAGGCCTTTGCCAATTTATGTCAAGGCAATTTATCCGTACCAATCCCACATTATAAATTGCCGATCTCTCCTGCAAAGTCTAACTTAGCAATGTTACCGTGCTCGGCTTACCGTGCTCGGCTTTTTCTCTGGATCTGGAATTTCAAATGTTCCATCATATGCGCCCCATAACTGTTCCGTGATGGCAGGCACTCGGTTATTCATATGCCTCACGAATGTACACGCCGTGTCACAGACGAACGTGATGGGAGGGTGTCGTAGTGACAAATACAAATCAGCTGCATCTCGTACAGATTCTGTTAGCATCATAAACTTTGATGCGAGTGTGCACTGGAAAATAAAAGAAGAATCATTAACGTCGTTTCTAACGGACTCAAGAATTTATATTTTTCTGGAAAGCTATGCGACTGTAATGAAAAACAATGGATGATTCTCCTCAGCAGTCACTTTAGCTACCATCAACTATCTATTAAGCCCCCGGGGCTTATTTATTTTCAGACGTTCCAGAGAGGGCTTAAGGGGGAAGGGGGATTATAAGAGAAAGGGGGTTTAATAGAGCTTTTACCGTAATTATGTCCTTCCCATAGATATAGGAACTGGGGGCACTGGAGCACGTGCCCCTTCGATTTTGAAATAAAAAAGAAATGCCCTTTTCATTTTCAGGAAGTGCTCCTGTAGCTTAATGAAAACAGTGCCCTTAAAGTGTCGTGCCCCTCTCCCCAAGTATGAGATGGTTCCTACGTCCCTGGTTCCTTTGCTTTACCTGGAGATCTCCCTTTTAAATACATTGCAGAGTGAATAACATTGGATATTTTGTTTAGACACAGTTAGTACCCTCTTCACTTCACTCATGGAGCAAGTTACAGTACAGGTGGCAGCAAGGATTCAACTTGAATCAAGCGCACTAGCTGTTCAACAGGAGGCAAGCGGCTTTGTGCTCGGGCAATGGAGGTTGGGCAATGAGAACATGTCATATTCTCAGGAAAAGAAAAACTTATTGTCAAGTGCCCGACAGTAGGAAGCAAATTTGAGCAGCTTACCAGGGGTTTCTTAGGGGAGTGTCCACGCTAAGAATTAAATAAGATTTAGTTTCCCATTTTGATGGAAGGTTTTTGCATCTTTTACATTTTCCGCAAAATGGAAGCACAGTCCTTCTCGGGTCCGTCCCTATAGATTGTCCAGTAGTGATTTAACTTGCTCTGGTTTTGATATAGAATCGAATACATACCCCATGTCTGCATACAAGATGATAGAAACCTCCAGTATGACCAGGAGTCCTTGTAAAACCATGACAAGCTGACGTTCCAACCACTATACTTGCATAAAGTGCATGAAGTTCACTTCTAATGAAGTCCTTTAAATGTAGGAAGACAAAGGTTAGCTTGAGCCAGGGAAATATATCGGCCGAGTTACAAGGATCTACAAAATCTGTCGACACGAAGGTCTAAAATTTGTCTGTCTCACCCGGTGTGGTGTGGCCAAATTTCAACATAATTCGTGTGACTTTAGAAAAAGAAGGAACTTCATGAGCTACCTGTTATACACGAGGCACACCATGTGTATTAAAGAGTGATTATTTGCTAACAATTACTGCCTGCCATGGGCTTTAGAAAGTTCTGAATCGAAAAATAGATTTAAGTTTAATAAATCGAGATAGCAATAATTTATGTTTTCTTTCTTTGCCTTCCTAACAAACACTCATGACGCAGCGCTTCTTTTTTGATGTACCGTACTGGTTTTATGTATGAAGATAACTGGAGTTGCAGCAGCCCCAAAATTAACGATGATATACAGGAGATATCAAATTCAACCTTCAAGATTAAAGCATGGCTCTTCTTGAAACTAATTGCTAGGACCAGGTAAATCAACGCAAATAGACACAGTTGCAAGTAGTTGCAAGTGTTTCTCTTGCGTTGCGTGAGCATTGAATCGGTTGCAAAAATGTAATCGGATACTGTAAGGTATGTCCCGCAACAACTCATTCTTCAGGATCAGAGACGTAGAAACCGGGGGGCACTGGGGGCACGTGCCCCCCAAGATTTTGCAAAAAGCAAAGAAGCGCCCTTTTCATTTTCAGGAAGTGCCCCTTTAGCTTAATGAAAAAAGTGCCCTTAAAGTGTCGTGCCCCCTCAAGTTTGAGATGCTTCCTACGTCCCTGTTCGGGATAAGTAATATGATGTTGGGACTCACATTGGACATAGCGGCAGTCTTCATATTGCAGTACTTAGCTATTGTCACTAACTGATCCCTGCCCATCGAATCAATCTCTGTCATTTTGATGTTTCTCTCTTTTATTAGTTTTGATAGGAGCATTGCATCTCCTGCAACAAAAGAAGAGTAGGTCAATACATGATAGTTCCGCAAAGGTTCTCAAGGCATATCATGACCGAAGGACTATATATATTTTGGTTGTTGCGGGTGCACCAGTGGCAAGGGTACTAGTCTTCATGATTTTGGCATAAAGAACGGCATCCATTTTTGCGATTTTCGTAGTGTTCATCTATCAACAACTTTTTAATCTAAAAAAATTGCGATTGGGGATGAAACCTACTGCACAATAAGGAAGAATACACAGCTTCATACAGCTATTTGGCACCCATTTTCCATCGCAGCTTTCATAAATTGTGTTTCATGCAATTGGTAACAAGCCTTACAAATTCACACTGCCCATTGAATTGTCTAAACGAATCCAGTGTTAGCATTTGATAGATACAAGTGCCAATGGAAACAACAATCATTTTATTGTGTAATTTTTGGATATTTTTTCCTCCTGCGAGTTTAAACCCAACCACCCCGTACCCCTGCCATGTAATAAGATTTACCTTTTGTAGCTGCATCTTTCTTAAGATAGATGCTCTTCTTTTCACTCTCTGTGTTTAGTTCATATTTTCGCTGTGCTGGTGGTATCACTGGCGGAATATCATGGTAGTCTATTGAGAATGCGAGTAAAGGTTTTGCAAAACTACTTTTCTCTACAATGTGCAATTTGATCCGATCCAACATCTTCTCCAAATTAGTACTGCCCTCTTCTCCAGTTTTCGGTTGCGTTAACGATTCAGCCTTCTTAATCCGAACCTAACATCAAAGTTTGAAAACAGAAACTTAAAATTTTTGGACAAAATTACTACATTAATAATAACAATATTGAAGTATAATTACAATTATTAATAATTATCAATGATACTAACTTGCCAGACCATATTAGATATGCTGTTTGAAAAAGTTGCAGATCCTACCTGGTTTACCAAAGAACTCAAATAACTAATTTGGGTTTCGATGATTGTTGTATAATTTTCGGAGGATTGGAAATATAGGCAAAATTGAATGTATTGAAATTCTTTTGCTTTGAATTATCTGCAAAAGGGGCAAAACTGGCTCAAGGAGATCATAAGGAATACCCTCTCCTTAGAGTAATATGTAAATTTTTTAAATAACAGACTTTGTGGAGTAGAATTTACCTATGTGCTCACAAAAAAGCAGCAAACAGTGCAAGGAGTATTTCTGCCTTTCGGTTGTCAATCACACACTGATTCGTTTCAATTCATCAAGAATTTTCTGCACAAAAAGTTTCAAACGTGTGCAGTGTTTTTATTGCACCTGGTACTTAAAAAATTTTAAATGCAATGCCTAAGAAAACGATGCAGAACACAAATCTACAGGCTTCTTGAAATCTGACGCAAGAGTACAATACAAAGCAATTTTTTTCTCAAACATTTCCTTATTTCTAATGAGTAAAAAGCATAGAGAGGAATAAACGAATGTGAAAATTGTAGAACCAGAGACACACCTCACTTAGGGAACAGCAGTTCTTTTCATTTCCATCGCCAAAAGACACTTCACTGGCTATTCCACAAATGCCACATATAACCGAATTGATGTTTCTCTTTGTGATAGCTTCAAATCCATAAAATCCGTTGTAGAGCAGCGTGATAATGTACTGAAGCTGAGCATTCGGTGGATGTTGTAGCTAAAATAACGGTTTGGCTGAAGAAAGTAACACCATAAGCTTATACAACTTAGAAAAAAACTTTCTGAATGGAAGATGTTCATGAAATTTATGTGGGACTATACACAACGTAAACCACACCAATGGAGGGAAAATCAGTTGATCACTTTCCGTATTTACAGAGAAGTAAAGTAAGGTTTGAAATTCGGAAAAACAACTGTAATGAAATCAACAATAGGATTAGGGTTACGATGCAATTCTTCATATATTGAATATCTTTCGTGCATGTAACGGTTTTTGCAATTTGTAAGGGAACAAGAGCGATTTTGAATTGATCTTCGTAATGTTAATAAACTGAATGCAATTTAATTCTAATCTTAATAATTTCAATTTTAGATTTAATCTTTTTGAACTACAGTCGTTTGATTGTTTAAAACTTTTGTGTGTGTATCACTTGTCAGAATAAGATAAGAATTTATAGCACTACTGAATATACCTTGCGTCTCTTGCGTAGAAGGGCTCGCAATTTAGCTTCAATCATGTTGGTCACTGGGACACCTTCTTTGAAATATTCCCTCCACTCAAGCAGGATATCAAATGCTACCAGAATCTTATTGCACACATTGAACAAACCTACATTCAATGAAAGAGCAGGTCTAAATTTGAAATATTTTGAATGATAATTTTATGTTTTGAGCCAAAAAACAGCTCTCTTTCTTGCTAATATTGTGCTAGTGGTAGAAACAATATGCATCCAAATTAAGAAAATTTCAGACTACCAANCCGTATTTACAGAGAAGTAAAGTAAGGTTTGAAATTCGGAAAAACAACTGTAATGAAATCAACAATAGGATTAGGGTTACGATGCAATTCTTCATATATTGAATATCTTTCGTGCATGTAACGGTTTTTGCAATTTGTAAGGGAACAAGAGCGATTTTGAATTGATCTTCGTAATGTTAATAAACTGAATGCAATTTAATTCTAATCTTAATAATTTCAATTTTAGATTTAATCTTTTTGAACTACAGTCGTTTGATTGTTTAAAACTTTTGTGTGTGTATCACTTGTCAGAATAAGATAAGAATTTATAGCACTACTGAATATACCTTGCGTCTCTTGCGTAGAAGGGCTCGCAATTTAGCTTCAATCATGTTGGTCACTGGGACACCTTCTTTGAAATATTCCCTCCACTCAAGCAGGATATCAAATGCTACCAGAATCTTATTGCACACATTGAACAAACCTACATTCAATGAAAGAGCAGGTCTAAATTTGAAATATTTTGAATGATAATTTTATGTTTTGAGCCAAAAAACAGCTCTCTTTCTTGCTAATATTGTGCTAGTGGTAGAAACAATATGCATCCAAATTAAGAAAATTTCAGACTACCAAGCTGAAATTTTAATGTGAAATTAAGAGACTCTTGCTCGTCCAAGTTTCTTCCAGAAGAAAAAGCATGTGTGTAAAGGTATTCCAAGGGAAAAAAATTAATAATGCCATATCTTGTGTATGGGTACATCACTCCTTCATTTCTATGAATGTTATCACCAGGACAAGATTTGTTGTTGTTTTGACCAACATTTTCTTTAATAAAGTAGCAACATACCCATTTCATGTGGAACTATGTTGTTCATTGCCTTGCATCGTTCATTGGAGCACCGCTTCGTCTTGATGACAATAGGGCACAGCCGGTATTTGCTCGTTAGGATCCAACAATCTGAGTTAGCCCCTTGAGGTAACATTGGCTCACCTAACGATGCAGTGCAAAGAGCACAGTAATTTATGCTTGGTTGAAAAATTGGTGCTGCCCCATCCAGATCTAACTCTATCCTATCAGTTGCCTCGAGAATTTCAATGGGTATCTCATAGGGAATCTCATACGTCATCTCTAATCTCAATGTAGATGCATGCCCCATATTAACTTTTTTCAAGTCATCTTCCCAGAACAGTTTGGTGTTGTCGCTTTGGCTTTCCCGAGTCTGCTCCATTTGCTCCTGTTCCTGTGGTGACTCTCTTTCCACGGTTGCTGTGCTGTCAAAATTTTCCTTCATTTTTCGTGCCATTATGACAAAATGCTTGTGAAGACAAGTAATCCGCCGGCTTACCTAAATTTGTTTAAAAGAACCAATCATCAGCATCATCACCATTAATTAATCTAAAGTAGGCTTGTTTAAAGAAAAATAGATAAGTTACAGCTAATACAGGCCTACTTTACAAAATTTACAATTTTCTCAGAATAAATCGATAAAAATGCACAATCTATATTTACAAGATGAAAGTATTCAGACCTTCCCAAAGAGGTCCGGAACGCTGTCTGAAAAGCAGACTTTTGTTGCTAGATAATGTTTTGAAAAGCTTCACAGACATTTTCTCCTTGAAACCAGCAAGAATGTTTTTTAAACAATATTTTGCGACATTGCACTAGACACCACAATTTGCTTGACAAGCAAATCTCCGACATTTGTTCGTTAGACTAACCCTTTCAACCTTATTCAGATTTGGGGTAACGATCGTAAGCCTCGGATATTTTCATCCATCCCCAATTTCTACGACAAGTGTGAATATATTTTGCATAACGTCCAGAACGAATAGAAACACATTTATATTTCAAACAGTGCATCCTCCCTGACAGTTTGTAAATTTGATAAAGAATTATATGAATCTGGGATATCAGGGACGCTTTTGCTAGTTCCAGACCTCAATTTTCACAAAAATAGGCGAATTTTAACGAATACCCACGATAAAACGGATATCCCTGCTTCTTAAGATTGTTTGTTACGACGGGTAGCGCCTCTCTTGCGCAGTGCAGTTCCTTACCTGCTTTGTTCTCACTTTCACTTTCCTGCAGGGTTCAGCGAGACAGTCTAATCTCATCGAATCATTGTTGACCATGACATGGACGTAGCCTACAGGATCGTTTGACGAGATAACGCCTTTCACAGCAAAGTTTTTCTCTGAAATCTTGACAACGGTTGGGAGCTCGGGGATTTGTGCTTGGATATGTTTCATGCTGGCACGCATATGTTCGTCAGGAGTACAGCAGTCGATGTCATTGTCAGCAAAATGATCAATGCTGTAAATTGGCTCCACGAAAGTTGCATCTAAGTGCTTACATGTGAATTCTTCAACCTTACCACTAATGACAAAACTAGCTCTAACGTCCTTGCAATTTTTGTCGTAGCAAAGTCTTTCCGATCGATCGTTATTATCAAGGACAAATACCCTGTTATCTCTACTTGTGGTCCGAACCGATCGAAAGTTTCTTGAATCTACGTTGAAAACCTGGACACTAACTGGAGGGGCATCAATCTTTTTCTTTTTTGAGCAGGCCTTACTTTTCCCTCCGAGATAGTGCCCGCAAACACAGAACTCTGGCTTATGCAAATTTGGATATCTTCGTTTGCAAGTTGCGTTTCCGCAAAATCCAAAACCACGATTTGTTGCCTTAATACCACTGAAGGAGGCCATCGCAATCGTCTTTCACGTTTACCTACATCACTAGTAGGCTGTTAATCTGCAGGCATAGTCTTCTTGAACAGCAATAGCATATCAATTAGTCACTGACAAGATTGTATGATTGCTCGTTTTGCAGATTGAATGAACAAGCCACCTTGGAGAAAGGTTCGGAAAAGGAAACCGTTAAGGTGATCACCGGTTTATCGGTAAAGTTGATTGCCTGACTCCTATTATTAGGTACTGCGGATGTGCAAGCTTATTTCACTCTTAAATAGCCACGCCCCCTAAAATAGAGAAATTCCTGCCAAAAAATCTCATACAGGTTTAAAAATTTAAAATGGTAAAACTTTCAAGGGAAACAATATAATGAGGGAAACAATTCCATAGCCTTGGGAAAAATTACTTCCCGGAAGCCTTGTTGGTTTGATAATTTGCTGAAAGTCTAATTGTGTTATAGTCATTGTACTACCGGGTGTGCCAAAATAAACTATACAAGTTTGGCAGGCCACAATAAATCGTAAACTGGGCTGATTCTGAAGATCCATTACTTAATCTTTATAGACAAAGTCTGAATTAGATTCTAGGATTTTTTACAAATTTTTCTGTTTTCGGTTTTTAGAGCTAGATGCGAGTTTCTTTAAAGTTTTGTTTCAAAAACAAAGAAAACGATCAAAAAACGTCGAGACAGTAAAGAGAAAACTTTTTCGTGGTGACTTGGGATTTAGAAATCGATTAAATGTATCGATCAAAGGTATCAAGATATCATAAAGATATCTTGATGGTATCAAGTAATTAATCAAGTTCTATATCCCAAATCACCACGAAAAGTCTTTGCTTTGTCGCTTCTTTAGAAAATTTGATCGATGTTTTCTGGTCATTTTCTTTGCTTTTTTAAAACGAAACTTTAAAGAAACTCTTGTCTACAATGCCTGCCAAAAGTCCTTGGAACATTTAGGCCATTTCTTGACAATCCGCAGTTCTAACCATAGTGATTAGGCTTAAACACCCCCTCACCCCCAAAACAATGTTGATTTGCAAGGTTATTGTCCTAGCATTCCACCAGAGTCGCGAATCGTCCTGGCCATCCCCATTTTATCATCACAGAACAACATTGTTCTGAGGGGGAGAGGGGGAAATCGCAAAAAAATGCAAAAATAGCTAAGGTGTTCCAAGACTTTTGGCAGGCATTGTAGCTCTAAAAACTGAAAGCAGAAAAATTTGAAAAAATATCCTTCAGAAATGTAGCTTCTGTTCAACTTTTATACTTAAGTACCGGGTATACCCCCAGGTGAAATCTTAGACCAGGACAAGGGTGAATCTATTTTCATTTAAAGGGAATCTAAGCATATATAAGTTATTGTTAAAAATAGCCACGCAAAGACAATAGGTGATGACATGTGCCGCTCCATATTTGGGTGACTGATCTACGTCAACAGGAAATACTGGTTTCTGATGGGCCAGAACCTGATCGCATGTGGCTTGAGCCACTTTTATATGCTTACATTCCCTTTAAGGTAGGATAGTTTCTTAAGCAAAATAGGGCATACCATTTCTTATAAGTTGTATTTTTTTGCAAAAACTTAATGTAAAGTCTTCCTTTCACTTGTTCTAACTTTCAGCTACTATGGAATCAAAGAGATGCGTCTTCCAGCAAATGAAGATTTTAGACCTATAAAGACAACTGTTTATGTTTAAAATATGTTTCAATTAAAATATCTTGGTCAGTTTGACTAAAATCTAGGACCACCAAGTATAAATACATAACCTAATTTACAAGACAAATTCTGTTCACAAAAGGTCACTTAAAATGGCAACAGAGGCAAGAAAATTAAAGCTAATTACAATAAGTTACAATACCAAGAGAAATCAGGTGGAGGAACCCATCTTAGTATTAGAAATAATATAGTTATTTGTGGTTGCATTATTGTACATTCCTTCAAAGTACCTGCTGTTTTGATTATTTTGATGATAATAGAAAAGTTGCCCCAATGTTGTTCATAAAAATATGGCAAAAACCATCCTTTTTGCCAAGACAATTTTCCCTGTCCTGGAACATGATTTATAAAAAAAGTCAACTTTGTCAACCTTGTTCATACACCATCTAATTTTCACAATTTATAATATATTCAGGGTAATATGCTGTATTTCATTGAAGGTCATTTTGTTTCTAGAAGCTCCAAATATTTGCTCAATGTTTGGCATAATCTATGTTTAATGAGCTATGTCATGACAGTGACCCATACATCATTATTAAAATTCATCCATGAAGAGAGTTTATACTGTAAGGTCCAAAAGCTTGCATCCACAACATCAAATGTAATTTTTTTCATATACATCACAAACCAATACAGTATGTAAGTACTTCTTCTCGCGTAATATTTAGTACTATATCATGAAAGATTGGGCACAAGTAGCATTTCAGAAAGTGGCACAAAATAAAAAGACTAATACAATTTTTGCAGGCTATACTTTTTGGAACTTTTTCAATCAATCAAAATGCCAGGGAATTGTTCATGAACATTCAGAGTGACTTACTTTCCTCACCAATGATCTACATATTCAGGTATTCTATAATCAAAGTGATCAATGATTGCAAGCAATATTGTTCGTTTTAGATGAACAACTACATTTGGCAGTGGGTTTGGACATTTACACTTGAAGATATAATGTGATAATAATATTTCTACAAGGTGTATATGCCCATATCATAAAACTGTCCACCGACAACCTTGCCCGCTAAGTACAGTCTTTACTTGCATCAAATCAATGTTCTTTGGTAAATATTTCTTGCAGAACCTATGAAGAAAATGAAACAGTGATCATTGCTGTTACCATTGGGCTACATCCTGTAACTTTAAATCTTACAGTGTTACCGTTTTATAGTTATTCATTAATGATTCTGAAAGTTGAACCAAATGTAAATTACCTAACATAACCAAGGGTGGGCATGTCCTGTAATTTTTATGGTCCTATGTATGTCCACGAGTATGTCCACGAAAAAATTAATCTACCCATTTTCTGGAGAATTATTGTGATCTACTGTCCTCCAAAGACTGGTTTTGGGGACAGACATTTGCAATGGAAACTTTTGCTAAATCTAAATGTGTTCAGCTCTTTTTATGTCTAAGTTTGTATCAAACATCCAGTTCTCCCACCATCTTGGTTCCACCTTTGTCTCTCCAGGCACCTTTAATCTACCCAGTCTTAGCAAAAATGTTTCCACCTGTGTCGAAACTATTCTAAAAATAAACCAGTTTTTAACTATCTGCCTCAAATTATCCTCAAGATACAAGATATAATCTGGACAAACCGCAAAAGTGGTTCCACCTCTGTCGTCTTTCAGACATAAAAAAAACCGTATATCCACACTATTTCAAAATGTGACGTTTTTTTTGTTCGGGATTTGTCCAGAATTAGTAGAGAAATAAACCGTTATTTTCAATGAAATGGCAGAGGATTGTCAGACAAGCTTTGTCTACCAAATTCACGAAAAAAGTCCGGATTCTGCGGACATAGCAATTCCGATGACAGCATTGTCTAGGTTCAGGCATTGAAATAAACTCACTTTTGGAGACATAGATCGCAAAATATAGANTTTGCTATGAAGACGATTCCCCTCAAGGAACCAATAGAATCCTTGAGACCTTCGAGACGTCGCAATCCCCCCATTTTCCCTCAATAGCCAATGAAAAAGCTTGATGGTAAAACCTCTTGAATACTGATT
>REGL01002875.1:8573-22102 GCA_004194395.1 Aurelia aurita complex sp. Pacific
CGAGCAAGGATATTTTGCAATCTATTTCCATTGTCTCACAAAAGAGCTTTCTTTGGCGGCCATTCTGCTTGGTTATGGAGTAAAGTGAACTACTCAGCAAATTTTTCAATAAAACAAGTTGGTTTATAAGGTGCACAAAAGTCGTTTCTTAAATGAGAGGATGTACTGTACTTTGATTATGATGGGTTCAAATTTGAACTTTGGTTTAGATAATGGTGATTTAACTGTTTCAGTGTGATTGGAGTGTTATGAAAAGACCTATGAGAATATCGATGCTCTGCAGGTCGTATCGAAACAGGCTAGCGGTCGAAAAATGTACATTTATCTTGAAGGAAAGATCTGATGAAACTAAATATTGATTTTTCATAGTTCAACTACCGTGCTTTTGTCTGTTTTCCTGCAAAATAAGTTTTTCTACAGAATTCACAAGGAGTAAAAAGTAATCATATATCAAAATAAAGTAGCATTTTTTTGGACAATGCTGCATACTGTAATTTTCCAAGCAGAAAGAGATTAGCACCTCCAAGTTCTTTCAAATTTTGTACTCAAGACAAGAGGCTTTCACCATAACGTTCATAACTGATTTAACTACCGTGTTTCCCAAAAAAGAGAACTCCCGTTTGAAAAATTGCCAAAATTTGATTATCTATCCTATTACAAAATTTCCTTTTTGATGCCTTTGGTTAATGATCCAAATATATTCAGAAATGATAAATGTTTTTTTATCATAACTTGAAGGGCATGAAATAACGCATTGAAAACGGATTCAGAGTTTCGAATTTGTGTGTGATCTTCACAATGGAATCTTCTACACTGCCAAGCACAACGGAAGCAAATGGTTGCAGTGTGTTATACATTTAAGAAGGCTTTCCATAAGATGATTAGTATCTTTAATGGTAGCTTTCAGTACCTAGAAATACCCTCTTTGATGGATTTTATTTGTAAAGTATCATTTTTTTGGTTTTCAAGAGCTGTTATCAAATGTCCGATTACCACCGCCTCCGAGCACAACCACAGACACCCTAGTGCCATATTAACATTTTCTCTGCATTTTAAGATAATGGAAAATTTTTTCTCATTGATAAAAAACACTGTTAACCCTTTTGAAAATGCCGAAAACAACTTAAATGCAATGCAATAACCCTTTCTTTGACAATTTACTTCATTTCGAAGTGCTGCTTTTCAAAAAGCAACTCGTTTTGCCTTTCCTCTGCTATAAATCAGCAAGCATTTGCCAAGTCTCCGAAGTCGCTTATGATGTTGCTAACATTAACTAAAAGGATCTTTGTCATTCGTTACTATATGCGAACCCAAATGAAAGCGCTTTTGCAAACAGAATCATCCTAGGAGCAACCATTTCTGTTGTCAAAACTTCTGAACGGTTCAATTAAACTTTTCTGGAAAAACAGCACTCAGACTCTTTTATTTTGACTGAGGTGCTCTGCTCCCGGAGTTTTGCGTAGGCGGTCTCTCCTCATCGGACTGCAGTCAAGGTGGTTGTTGTCTGGTGGGTTGTTGGCTGTTTGTGTGGATTTTGGGGGTTCTTCCTGGTTCTTCAGTCTTTACTTTTTCTTGCTTTATTAGTGTGTATACTGTTTCTTTTTTGTTTGTTGTTGTTGTTTTGTTCATGTTCTTATTTTTGTTTTGTTTTATTCATATATCAATTTATCGTTGATATTTCTTAGAATATTGTAAGTGGCATTTGTAGAGAGGACCCGGTGACCTCGCGTCTTCCCTCGCTACAAATACAACAGTATCTTTCCCTTGACAAAAATTCCCTACTACATTCGGTACATCAAATGAGAGCAGATAAAGCGGGCCTCCAAAAAGCACTCTTTCATTTACATCAGGTCCAAATCAAGTAAAATTACTCATAAATCTACAGTCACCAAGTTTGGTTAAGGACATGTCCTTTTTTTGATTGGCAAAAAAACGCCATTTTTAAAGTCGAAAAATCACGAAAATGAGCACCAGAGGAGCAACACGTAATGAACTTGCATGATACTTTGGAAAACTATGCATTTTAATAGATTTAACCAGATAAAAGTAGGTGATTTTAGATGAAAGCTGTTTGCGATTTTAGAGTACTTTATGAGATATGAGTCATTTTAGCATTTCGCTGACAAGGTACTCTTTCTCCAGCAAGGATTAGTAAAACCTAATTCAATACTTAACATGATACCTTCGTTAACTCTGAAGGCCCCGAAGAGCAGTTTTTAGTTAGAAATTAGCAGTCTGAGAGCATCTTAGTTGCCAAGACTAAGAAAGAAAATTCTAGGAAAGTAACACAAATTACTGCACCTACAATGGTTATACTGGATGAAACAGACTCTTTAAGAAATAGTGACTGTGTGGGCATTTTTTTAGCCTATCGATAGCGGCTTGTTGACATAGCTATGCCGACTCTTTTTAGCTACAATGTGACAGGCAATTCATTGTAACCGGTACATAATTAATGCTCGAGCAGTTAGGCAAACACCGATACAATATCCCGGGTGTCCCAAAAAATGTATACGGATTTGGTTGACTCTAGCGATGTGAATTTAGCTTCAATCAATGGCTAATCACTCTAAAGATGTCCCTCGATAATTCACGTGAACATAGGTACCTCATTGGTTGGTATTGCTGCTTTGAGAGCAGTCATGTTAATCTTGAAAGCTCAAATTTGCCTCTTGGCCTAAGCAAAATTCTTACGGCATGTATAAATCAACTATAGCCTTGATAAAATTTGGACAACATTAGATTTTGTGTTATTCTGTTTCCCAGAAGTCAGCCCCCAGTCACCAATTGGGCAGTTTTTAATTTTTCATCAATTTCAATTCTAAACTTCAATGTGCTTCATAAACTTACTTATGCCAAAAGGCCAAAGCTCTGGATTGCAGGTGGACGCAAATTCGAGCTTTCAAGATTGATATTTGTACTATCAAAGCAGCAATACCTACAAACGAGGTATCTATGTTCAAGTTAACTATCTAGGAACATTTTTAGAGTGATTAACCATTGATTAAAGTTAAATTCACATCGCTGGAGTTAACCAAAGCTGCATACATTTTTTGGGACACATGGTAGATTTTTTAGACAGCAAAGTAACAATCAATTATGCGTTCGTTTACAACATGAGCGATTTTCGTTAATGACTTTCTACACCTAAATTTACTACAAGGTGACAGATAATTTAGTTAAATCGGTACATAATTAATGCTCGACCAGTTAGGCAAACGCCAATACAATATAGACTTTTTGGGTAACGATCAATTATGCATTGGTTTACAACGTGACTGAGTTTCGTTAATGACTTTCTACACCTAAATTTACTACAAAGTGACAGATAATTTAGTTAAATCGGTACATAATTAAAGCTCGAGCAGTTAGGCAAACGCCAATACAATATAGATTTTTTGGGTAACAATCAATTATGCGTTGGTTTACAACATGAGCGATTTTCGTTAATGACTTTCTACACCTAAATTTACTACAAAGTGACAGATAATTTAGTTAAATCGGTACATAATTAATGCTCGAGCAGTTAGGCAAACGCCAATACAATATAGATTTTTTGGGTAACAATCAATTATGCGTTGGTTTACAACATGAGCGATTTTCGTTAATGACTTTCTACATCTAAATTTGCTACAAAGTGACAGATAATTTAGTTAAATCGGTACATGATTAATGCTCGACCAGTTAGGCAAACGCCAATACAATATAGATTTTTTGGGTAACAATCAATTATGCGTTGGTTTACAACATGAGCGATTTTCGTTAATGACTTTCTACACCTAAATTTGCTACAAAGTGACAGATAATTTAGTTAAATCGGTACATAATTAATGCTCGAGCAGTTAGGCAAACGCCAATACAATATAGATTTTTTGGGTAACAATCAATTATGCGTTGGTTTACAACATGAGCGATTTTCGTTAATGACTTTCTACATCTAAATTTGCTACAAAGTGACAGATAATTTAGTTAAATCGGTACATAATTAATGCTCGAGCAGTTAGGCAAACGCCAATACAATATAGATTTTTTGGGTAACAATCAATTATGCGTTGGTTTACAACATGAGCGATTTTCGTTAATGACTTTCTACATCTAAATTTGCTACAAAGTGACAGATAATTTAGTTAAATCGGTACATAATTAATGCTCGAGCAGTTAGGCAAACGCCAATACAATATAGATTTTTTGGGTAACAATCAATTATGCGTTGGTTTACAACATGAGCGATTTTCGTTAATGACTTTCTACATCTAAATTTGCTACAAAGTGACAGATAATTTAGTTAAATCGGTACATAATTAATGCTCGAGCAGTTAGGCAAACGCCAATACAATATAGATTTTTTGGGTAACAATCAATTATGCGTTGGTTTACAACATGACCAATTTTCGTAAATGACTTTCTACATCTAAATTTGCTACAAAGTGACAGATAATTTAGTTAAATCGGTACATAATTAATGCTCGACCAGTTAGGCAAACGCCAATACACTTCAAACACCAGCATAACAATCAATTATGCAATATTTTCAGTGAATTATTAAAAATGTTAGTCATAAAAATATTACTGGCAATAATAAAGCTAGGCAATCATGAAAGATATCAGACAACGAAGTTTGACAACAATATTGATAAAAGCGAACATTTCGGTCACTGACGAAGATTTGATGATCGAAACGTTTGCTTTTATCAGTTTCTTTTCATATTTTTGATGACATTATTACTATATTCACACAGGTGACTAAATTCAGCTATCAAAAGCTGCAACACTCTAGGACCTGTTAAAGTATAAACGTTATAAGTAAAAAGTGAAGCTCGTCCTCAGGGCCTTGTTATTTTAGACGGAGACGAAAATCCCCAAAAGATGGAAAAAAGTTTGACGCACCATCCATACTAGTATCGTCTTCTGTTTATCACGAATCATACCAACCCCGGAATTGTGTTTTTACCCAATTCCATATGGGCTCCGTTGATTTACTTCTTACCTAGTGGGGGAGTCATTATGGCCTCCCTAATCGTTTCCAAATCCGATAGAGTAATGAAGCTATAACTTGGTTTTCTATTTTCTATTTCTATCTTAACTTTTTTAGACACGGTAGCCCCATCATCAGTCCTAAAGAATTGCTTTTCAGGAGACCGTGGCAAACAATTAAATACATAATATGAAAAACTGAATACCCAAAAAAATTTATTAAAACTAATTATTTATGAATTATCTTTCAATCTTCTTTTAAAAGTGGCAAGGGAGGGTGCCTGTTTTACGTCATTTTCAAGCTGGCTCCATAATTTAGATCCACAAAAAGATATACCTTTTGCCCATTGCTGGTTTTCCTTGAAGGTAACAAAAGATCAGTTTCCGTATTTCGCAATTGCCTGATATTTCGAGTAGAATTTTTGACGAACAATCTTGAAAGATATTCTGGAGCAAGACCATTTAGCGATTTGTACATGATTGTGGCAGTTTCACTCTTAATAATATCACTGATAGTTGGCCATTTTAGATTGTGTATCAATGGCTTAGCAGATGAATCAAAATTACTTCTTGTAACAATTCTAGCTGCTCGATTCTGCAGCTTTTGAAGGGTCTGCAGTCTTGTCACCCTACNGTGGCAGTTTCACTCTTAATAATATCACTGATAGTTGGCCATTTTAGATTGTGTATCAATGGCTTAGCAGATGAATCAAAATTACTTCTTGTAACAATTCTAGCTGCTCAATTCTGCAGCTTTTGAAGGGTCTGCAGTCTTGTCACCCCACAGTTCCCCCATACGGAACAGCAATACCTAAAATGAGGACATTATTGATCGTTTGCCATGTTTTTTTAAGGTCACCTTCACAAGAAGCAATTTTATGAGTGAAATACTCACGCTTAAGTTGCCCATTTAGTTTGTTAACTTGATTACGTATATGCCTGTAAGATTGCATGGTTATAACCTGTGATTCTAATTAGGTGATTAAAGTTTATTTAGTCACGTGACTTCTTCCAAGGCTACTAGATATGTTGTTGTCAGGCTTCAATAAGGCAATGTATGTTAACTACAATAATGTCCTATACTTTAGCGAAAACAAAGTTTATTCTGATAAACGATTAAACCTCTTGTACACCATCATATTTTCTCACAAATAACATATTAATTTTAAAATTTCTCACACACCTGTTCAAACAATGACGTCATGAATATATATGACGTCATATGTCTAAAAAACTATAAATATTAATGAAAATTCTCAAATTATACATCATATGAAAGTTCTTATTGAGAACAATGTAATGACATTAATTGAAATAAATTTGAACAAGGATTTGCTAAACTAGAAGCAGTTACGTTTTTTCTTTTGCAACATCTCTCCAAATAAGGGCATTCAGTGGTCCACATTACTCATAGAATAAAAAAAACATTTGCAGAATCTTGTGGAGCATTAAATTTGAGAAAATTAAGTTGGTACCAGCATTCTGTCCCATATGGTTAAAGAGCTGTATATCAATGTTGTGGCACAGTGGTATAATCCACTGACTTTGCAGCCAGAACAGTCAGGCGGACAAGGCTCTATATCCGGAAGAGCCCCGCCACTGGCGTGTCATGACAAGGGGCCGCGGACCAGGCCCGTAGGAAGCGAGGGGGGCCAGAGGGCTCAAGCCCCCCCCCAATAGTTTTGAAAACAATGGTGCTACGTCACACGAATTAATTAGATGTATTTTTCTCTATTGTTTTAAGGACAATTGCCCCCCCCCCCAATCCGAAGCTTCTTCCTACGGCCCTTTCGCGGACTCGATTATGCCTATTCTACTTTTGTGATCCCAGCACTTGGTGCTAAAAACCGCAACTTCACCTTCACCTTCACCTTCACCAATGTTTGGTTTGGGCTTGGCCATTTAATTTGAGCAATGTATACATGATGTTTAACTTTTTCTTCAAGCCTATTCCATTCATTAAAATACGTTGTATATGCTCGTCAATCAGCAACAAGAAATCTTAAAATCTCATTGTGGTTTTTCAAAGAGACACTTGGAGGAAACGATCTCTTCTTCAACAATTTCCTAAGAGGTAAATGGAAATGTCAATTATCTTTGAATTTCCGGAGAAAATTGTCTGTTTCCTCTCTAAATTTCTGTGCAAAAATAATTGAGAAATTCTGGTATTGTTCCTGAATGCTTATAAATCTCCTTTATTTCTTGTTCAATCTGTGCAGATCCGAGGAATACAAAGAGACTGCTGCAAAGTTAAAGGTAAGTAAAATGTTACAGACGAAAAATATATTTGCTACTGGATGAGTGAAAAAGCAGTCATCGTTTGAAAAGCAACTGTTCTCTGGATGTCAATACATCAATATTGCCTTGTAGGTTGTTCAATAATNAAATACGTTGTATATGCTCGTCAATCAGCAACAAGAAATCTTAAAATCTCATTGTGGTTTTTCAAAGAGACACTTGGAGGAAACGATCTCTTCTTCAACAATTTCCTAAGAGGTAAATGGAAATGTCAATTATCTTTGAATTTCCGGAGAAAATTGTCTGTTTCCTCTCTAAATTTCTGTGCAAAAATAATTGAGAAATTCTGGTATTGTTCCTGCATGCTTATAAATCTCCTTTATTTCTTGTTCAATCTGTGCAGATCCGAGGAATACAAAGAGACTGCTGCAAAGTTAAAGGTAAGTAATTGCCTTGTAGGTTGTTCAATAATGGACATTTTCAAATACCTTTTAAAATTAATCTGACTGAAATCGGCATCTCCGTTCTGAAATTATGAGGAATTTTTCCATAACATCCCCCTTCGAAAAACATTCATGGACTTGGATGTCAAATGCCTCATTTCTATCTTCGTGAACAAGAACAGATAACATTGCAATAGCTACGCGTGATTGACATCATAATTTCAACGCGACGACGAGAGTTTGCAGACAAAATAAATTATATGCCCAGTTAGTCAAGCCGTAAGAAAAACAAAGCAAGCCGCAACAGTTGCTCCGAAACCCTGGAAGCTAGCTCGCTCGTTGCGCTTTTTAGACCATATCGAAAGAAGAACAATATATCTAAACATCTGCCTCGGGCATTTTGTTTATTTGGTTAAAAATGCCGATATTCGTGGCCGATATTACTTCTCTTAAAAACCACTTTTCGCGCGCACAAGGCGAGAGTTTGACCTACTGGTTTCGAGGCAACAATTGCGGCTTTGTTTGTTTTGAATTACTGGTTGAGACATTTTCCTTTGTCTTTGATCGCTAATCGCTTTGAATTGAGGTGTCGATTAAAGTAACTGATGCTATTGTGTTACCAAATCTGTCCTTGTTTAACTGTCCTCGTTATCTTTGTGTTCACGACTGTGCCTTGATAGTGTTGTGCTGTTCTTATGTTTCTTATGCCAAAAAGAATGCATGTGGTCACAATAGCGTTGTTGGTGTGCTCTCTGTTAGTCCGATGTAGAACTTACGTGATAAATAAATGCATGTAGTCTTGCAGAATGCCCAGTACTTCCATTCACAAGGTATTTGAATTTGTAAAATGCTCTGAGATTAGGCAGATTAGGCGCAGGTACCTTGGTTTATTGGTGGCGCGGGGATGTTCAATTCTTAGGGCTACATGTTTTTGAATATTTTTACATTGATGGTCAAGAGAAACGCTGGAAAACAACAAGTAATTGAACAATTATTTTATGAGATGTTGATATGGTCAAAAATTTCAATCAATTTGTATAAATATATTCCTGAAAGTTTACAACCTTTTCCAAAATTATGGACATCCTTTTTCCCAAGAGAGGACGCTTCTCGTCCGATGACAGGCAGAGGTGCCATCTCTCACTTCGATGCAATACGCAAGTAAACTAAGCGCTCTTTGCTTTAACTCCGGGTGAGTTAAAAGAAAAAACGCCAGAAATTTGAAAAATTCTGCTCCCTGAATATCAAAGCGATGATGTTAAAAACTGCCTTGTTTCATTGCCGATATGTTGAATTAGATTCAATAATCTACTAAGTCGGCCATACCTTCCCGCACCCTTGCCGTGGATATGGGAGATTTTCTATGGCCCACCCCTGTCGAAAACCGGTAAAAACGAGTAAAAACGACGAGAAAAATTTCTTTGGCATTTCTTCTTAACAACAATGACACTTACGTCTATTAGCATGTATTTAGCACTCTTGGGAGAACGGAATCCCTTTGAATAATCAGTACATACGAGAGTGGGGGTGGGGGGAGGGGGGGGGACTCTTTCATCCTACCAAGAGAATAGCACGTTCTAAAGCTTGTCAAATTCATTGCTGTCAGGTGAAAATATTAGGTAAAATAGCTCGTGATTTTAGCAAGTGTTGTAAGTTTTCTCGAAGGGACATTCTGGAGAAAATCCCTTGTAAAATCTGAACCGAGTGACCGATTTTGGCCAGAAAAATGCTTAAAAATAATCGAACACGTGAGCTATTCAATCAAAGATTTAAAGATATCATTGCTTATTCAGGGTGTCCCAAAAAAATGTACCCCGTTTGCCTGTAGATTGCAACAAAACGGCTAAGGATTCTCGCAAAACTTTTGTATGATTCGGCTCTTTTGATATTCAATTAAAACTTGACACCATCCCTGTAAAGATCCGTTGAAAAATGATGGAGCTATGACCTTCATGAGACCAAATTTGCCCAATGACTGAAACCAGCGCTCGGCCATATTGTCTTACTATTTTGCAGCGATCAATAGCTTCATGGATGGAAAATGAAACAGCAGCCTCCAATTTCATAGCTCTCGTGAAATTCGCGATAATCCTGAGAGAGTTTCACTATTTCTGACCTCACAGAAACTATTTTTTACCTCACATGAAGCTACTTATGACTGCAAAATAGTATGACAAAATGGCCGACCGCTGCTTCAGTCATCAGGCAAATTTGGTCTTCTGAAGGTCCATCATTTTTCAACGGATTCTTACGGGGATGGCAGCAAACTTTATTTGAACATCTGAGGAGCAACATTATATAGAAGTTTGGTGGGAATCTTTTGCCCCTTTGTTGCAATCTTTAGGCAAACGGGGCACATTTTTTGGGATATCCTGAGTATTTAGGAGCAGCAGTCATTCAAATGGCGTGCATATTTTCTGACGCACCAGGTCAGGTAGAATTTCAGGATAATTGCAATTCATAGTTTAACTCTTATTCCAGATTTCTCTTTTTGCTAAACTGATCAAGTTTACCAATTTTTAGACGTAAAGACAAGCATTGATGATTACTGCAAGACGTATCCAGGCACGATCCCTCTTTTTGACAGAAATCGAGTTACAACTGCATATGAATGGCGCTGTTATGGAGCTAGTTCTATTCAAAACTACTACTACCAAAGTGGATCATCGTATCATTCTCGTAACAATGAATTGAGCAGCATCATAAATCAGCACCCAGAGAGTATGTAGTCTTTATTACTTTATCATACCAAGGGTCCCACTAGACTACTTACATGGCTGTAGTTACCGCTATTGTTAGGCTACCGGTAAATTTTTGGTTCATGTCTCGTTTTGATGAACGAATATGTCTCGCTCAATTCCTACCCTGACCATCCCCCCGGGACAACCCCGGGCATTTGCAAAAAAATTGTCCCGGCCCCCGGGCATTTGAATAGCATTTGGCAAGAATAAGAGCTTTTACTTATAAAGTTACTTGGAATATAGCATTTTTTCAGTGCCCGGCCACCCGGACATTTGACCATTGAATGTTCCCCGGCCCCCAGGCATTTGACCAAGACATTTTTGTTGACCCCCGGGCTGCCCGGGGGGATGGTCAGGGTAGGAATTGAACGAGACATAATACTGGGATTCGTCATAATCAGTTAAGGATCCCGCTACACGAACCTGGTTCAACCTGGTTGTTGTAGATGTATATCAGTTCAGGTAAATAGCGAAACCACACGACGATGAGTAAGTCTAAGCTCAACTTTTATTCAATACCTGTCGTATTTTCCTCTCCTTGACTGAATTTTTACCGCTGAAACTACGACGCATTTTCCCTACGCTTACGCTTCCAGAAAAGGATTAACCTTGAACTGATTTGACATCGTTTAATGGAAGTACAAAGACAAGCATGCTTGGCGCACAGTCAGCTACTTGCTTTGCAGAGCTTCCAGAATAACTGACAGTACGAAATTCATAAAAACAAAAGCAAAAGATGGCAAAGGCTGATGGTCTTTGTACTCCCTTTAAATCACCTGCTGTTTTGTCTCAAAGCCTACCGTAGAACGGTATTTAGATGGATGTTTATTGGTAGCAATCAGTACTTGGATGAATGCTTCGTTTCTCTAAACCGTAATTACAAAATCCGCCGCCCTCTAAACCATATATTGTTTGTTTGTTGGAGACGCAAAGATCTCGTAAATATGCTCGCACCTTTCAAGGATTTGCTTCGTCTGAGCCGTTTCAACACATTTTTCTTCTCCATCATCTTCAACATTATTTTATTATTTTTCCACTCTATCAATGCTGGGCATCAAAACGTCGACTAAATTGTGAGCAAGCCATTTTGTTTGTCTATGCTACAAACAATGCTACAAACAATAAAAGAAAAAAGAAAAACGATGACTGTGGCCTGTCTAACATTAGATGTCTGGTCGGGGCCGTAATTGTCCAAAAAATGTAAATTTAATTTGGACCTGACATCTAATGTGAGACAGAAATTACAAACAAAAAGAAAATTTACTGAAGGCAATTGGTGGGCACTTGGTGGTTGCATGACATGTGACTGAAACTTGATATGATCTTAGTCAAACCGACCAGTATTGTGGNAATCCCACCTCCCAGAGAGACGGCGGACACACCGCGCGAGGGAACCTCCACACGCATATCCTAAGCTGCGGTCGCCGCTAGGGAGCAATTCCCCAGTTCAACTGCAGCCCAGTGCCTGCATCGTGAAGGGGACCTCACATCCCGCACAGCACATCCCCCATCCCCCATCCCACCGGGAAGCAGCGCACCGCCCCCATCCTCACGAGAAGGCCCAAGAAATGTTTATCATGTTAGAAACAATGATTTAGAATCAAATGGCGTGCATATTTTCTGACTCACCAGGTCAGGTAGAATTTCAGAATAATTGCAATTCATAGTTTAACTCTTATTCCAGATTTCTCTTTTTGCTAAACTGATCAAGTTTCCCAATTTTTAGACGTAAAGACAAGCATTGATGATTACTGCAAGACATATCCAGGCACGATCCCTCTTTTTGACAGAAGTGGAAACACACCTGTATATGAATGGCGCTGTTATGGAGCTAGTTCTATTCAAAACTACTACTATGAAGGTGGATCATCGTATTATTCTCGTAACAATGAATTGAGCAGCATCGTAAATCAGCACCCACAGAGTATGTAGTCTTTATTACTTTATCATACCAAGGGTCCCACTAGACTGCTTACATGGCTGTATTGTTACTGCTATCGTTGGGCTACCGGTATATTTTTGGTTCATGTCTCGTTTTGATGAGCGATTATGTCTCGCTCAATTCCTACCCTGACTACCCACCCCCCCCCCGGGACAACCCCGGGAATTTGCAAAAAAAATTGTCCTGGCCCCCGGGCATTTGACCATACATATTTCCCCGGCCCCCGGGCATTTGAATAGCATTTGACCATTTGACTAGAACAAGAGCTTTTGCTCATAAAGTAACTGTGAATATAGCGTTTTTTCAGTTTCTTCTGATTCAAACTTCACACCTACCATATTTACTGTCAGTTCACATCACTTGAATTTATGAGGTATCATTCACAACAGAAATTTGTTGAAGAATCGGAAATTTTTACATAAGAAGAGCTTTCAAAAGCTTCTCATCGCATAATATAAAATGCTCAAATTCAAACTTCTGTTGTGAATGAGACCCCATGATCTCTACAGATAAGAACCTATTTCAAATTCCAGGCTGCATGGGTATTTATACAATGGGGGTCTAATTGGAAAATTTTAGCCTGCAGGTTCTTATTCCACTAGGTTCTTATATGCGGGTTTTTACTGTAATTAAAACTGTACTTATTAGCTGAATAGGTAATCCTTTGAGAGTTTTCAAACAGTGGATACTGATTAATTTAATAATAGTAATGATAACAACAATAATAATAGTAATAATAATAATAATAATAGATAAGTTTTCTCGATGTTCAGGTGATAAGGGAGGGTGATCGATTAATCACAGATTTGTTTACTAAGCCAACGGATACTCACCAACTCCTTCATCGTACCTCATGTCATCCTGGTCATACTAAAAAGGGTATACCGTATAGCCAGGCCCTGCGAATTAGGCGGATTTGTTCCGAGGATCGCTTTTTTAATGAGAGGGTAGGGGAACTTAAGGGGTGGCTGTTTAATAGGGGCTATGGTGAAAATGAGATTCTGGAGCAAATCAGCAAAGTTCGCGGCCGCGATCGCTTAAGTCTTTTGGATAGGCAACCTAAAAATAAGGACGACAAGAGAATACCTCTGGTTCTTACGTACCATCCAGCTCTCAACAAAGTTTATGACATTTTAAAAGAAAATTCAAAACTCCTTTTGGTAGATAATGAACACAAAGCGTTGTTCCAAA
>REGL01002876.1:8577-20295 GCA_004194395.1 Aurelia aurita complex sp. Pacific
TTTTGACTACTTCAAGCTCATTATCGCGAATTTTCAGTTCCAAGTCTTTATTTTGACTTTTGAGAATGTTGTGTTTCTGCTTAGTAGAAATAAGCATGGAATGAGTTTTCGCAACATTCAGGGAAAGCTTGTTGCCTTGTAACCAAGTGTCCAGCTTCCTAAGGTCACTGTTAATAGCCTCATTCAGCCGAGTCAAATCATGAGACTGGTAGCATAAACTGGTGTCATCAGCATACATGGAAACGGTGGAATCTTGGACAGCTTGTGGGAGATCATTGATGTAGATGAGGAAGAGAAGAGGCCCAAGACATGAACCTTGCGGAACGCCAACTTCTATGTCCCCAACTTTTGAATCAACCCCATTAACCCTACAAAATTGTTTCCGGCTGGAAAGGTAGGATTTAAACCACGAGAGTTCACGTTGCTGTACACCGTAAAGCTCGAGCTTTTTGCAGAGGATATTATGATCTACAGTGTCAAATGCCTTTTTTAGGTCAATGAACACTAAACCCACAAGCTTACCAAGATCCAATCCATTGTACCAGTCGTCAGTATTAGGTAGGTGCAGATGGGATCTGGGTATTCTATAAATAAATAGCCAATCATATAGCGAGTAGGAAGACTGACACTGCGTCAGTCACAAAATCATGTGATCACTTCATGTGATCAGTTTCTATTGGTAGCAACACAGCGACAACAACGGCGCGAAGATGACGATGTAGTTTGTCAAGGTGGGAAAATTCATGTGATCACTTTCTGGATGTAGATGGAGCGCATGCGTCATTGAATTGGATTGCAAGTTATATCTAAATCGGCTGCCCTTGTATCCGTTGATTCTCTGTAACGTTGGATACAAAAACATAAATAACTTTCAGTATAGTGTAACTAATTCAAACCAACTATTTACAGAAATATAATATTTACAATTTCAGCTAATTACAGATTTTACCATTACAATTGTCTCCACTCCATTGTTTGACTTGAATTTTGAAGGAGGTTATAGATAAGCTTGACTTTATCTCATCATATATAGCATTCCAAAGAATACTGCACCTGAAGACAATTGAATTTAAGCCGTTTAAAGCAGTCCCATCTTTTGGTAGCTGTAATAGATCTTTTGCTGTCGTAAGCCGCTTCCTCTCTTATGAATAGATCTCACATGAATGTTGAATTTTGGTTGTTCATTTTACCGATCAATCTACAGGCCTCATAAATGTATCCGAGCAAACGAGCGTCGCCCCTCGCAGGCACAAAACAGAGTTGCACTTTGGTTGCTTGCATCTTTTAATATAGGGCACTATCTAGTAATAATAACTTTACATTACTTTGCCTTAACTGTAATCAAAGTGCTTTGATGGCAGGCGGCAGGCGCATTTCTCCAAGCGATTTACTCACAGACACAGAATACCTTTATGTTATTCCAGAATACCAGAATACCTTAACATTAAACGTTGCAGCCATTTTATAGGAAGGCTAAAGATATTTATCAGTTATTTGATGTCCACTCTTCACATTAAAACGCAGTCAAACTCGTTTATACTTCATAGTCTGACTAATTTGAAAAAGTTTAAAATGTAACCCATAACAACCTTAGATGGAAAGTTTTTAAATATTGGAGTTATTGGTGAAGGTGAAGGTGAAGTTGGGGTTTTTAGTGCCAAGTGCTGGGATCACAGAATTAGCTAAGTCCTAATTGAGTCCTAATTATGACCCTCAAGTAGGAATCGGTCCCTGTCCACGTGTCTATGCTGGCTGCAACGTCAGAAGATTACACCACGGCGCTACAACTATTGAAGCCAAAGCGATGTGTGAATTTGACTGTACTTTGCTTAGCAAGTTTGCATAGCAGAGGAGGTTCGTTCTTTAACGCCTGTTTGTTCAATATCACAACGTGTCGTGATCAAGCTGCTTTCTCAGTTTGCCCTTTTTTGCTTTTCACCTGCCTTTAGTGCACGATTGAATTCACCTGTCTTGCTTTAACCAACATTCTTCCCGACTAAAATTTTGAATACAAACGATCTTCTTTTTTTTGACGCCTTATCGCCTAACGTTCAATGACATAATGGATTGACTCCCTATCTCAATTGCAGGCACATGGAAGAGAAGACAACGCCACAGCAAAGTCATCGGCCTTATGTATTAAGTATAACCATCCCCACCCAGAACGATTTTGCCATCGGCTGCTCTTACTATATTGTCCTAGTGCAACTTCATTCGAAGACCTTCGCACCGTTGAATGACTCACCCAGGATTCATTTAAAGAGGCACCTCAATCCATGGGTTTGCTCGAGGATGATGATGAGTGGCACTGGTGTATGCCAGAAGCAATGATAGTGAGTCAACCATGTCAGTTAAGTTAAGGCAGTTATTTACAACACTTCTCATTTTCAACAACCCGGTGGATGAGAGTGCATTATTTGCGGAGTTTCAAGACTCCATGGCGGAAGATTTCCTCAGAAATGATAGAGAACGACTGAAAAATCCAACCCTCCCCCTTTCTGAGCACCACATGCCTTCACGATATCATACAGCACCTTGAGAATCATGGCTCAAACGTTCAACGTCATTCCCTTCCTCCGCTGCCACCAAATTTCCAACTGCAATTGAACCCACATGAACCGACAATGGATCCTATGTAAGAGCAGACACTAGGCCAACATAGATGTACCATAGTATCTACACAATGAACAACGTCTAATGATAAATGCCATTTTACATGCACTCACCACACAGTTCCGACGTATGCTATTGCATGAACGGCGCAGGAGGAACAAGGAAAATATTTTTATACAAAACATTAGCGCAAGCTACAGGGTATGCAAATAAAAGTGGCCTGGGTCACTTTCTCTGGTATTGCAGCAAAACTGCTCATCAGTGGCTCAACTGCCGATTCAAAATTGCAAATTCCCATTCCACTACTCCCTGAATTTACTTGCAAAATTTCCTGCCAGAGTTAACGTGTAAGGGAACTGTTAAAAATCATAGTATTTATCTCCATGATATCTGCACGTACTCTCAACGTAGTCGCGCATTTGCTCAAGGATTTAACTTGTAGTAAACATGACAGTGTACATCCATTGTCACCAGCTCACTCAAGAATTCCCTGCTGTGGCCATCCTTCGAAAAGTGTACTTTGACTACAAATTTGAGAGCGCTACACGATCCTGACCATCAAATTTTCACAAATTGGTTACTACGGATTGGAAATGGTACAGAACCAGAGGAAGATGGTTCTCATCTCATCGAACTCCCGCAAAATATCCTCATACCATCAAATGGTCTGGACTGCCTCCTCCAACATCCGAATGGTCCTTCAGACACTGCACGACTATTTTGTAAAAGATGCTGCCTCACGCCAAGAAATGACGACTGCCACACAATCAATTATCTCATGCTATTGAAGCTCGAAACCGCAACCATCACCTATCTCATCCAAGATTCAATCGTTGCAGAGGACGCCGCTGAAGCAGCTTCATATCCCATGGAGTTCCTCAACTCACTTACTCCCTCTGGTATGCCATCTCTGGTATGCCATTACATAAGTTGCAAATGAAGGTAAGTTATTCCCAGGGAGCCCCGTAGGTTATTCCTTCAGACGCCTTCAGACAATAGGTCGTTTCGCCTCCCGCGCCTACGGTGCTCCCTGGTTATTCCTTTACGTCTACACCCGATGCACCAAAATGTACTATATTCTTTTGAAGATCCCTTTTCAATAAACCAACTGCCTTCTGCTGTCATCTCCTAAATAATTCACCTTTTACTTGAAGCTAACGCGTGATGGCCTCGGTTCACACAGTGATGGCCTCGGTTCACACAGTCTAAGTCGACTACCTCATGTTGCAATTTGTATGATTCATGACACGCCAAAAAAACTTCCTTTCAATGATGCATTTGGTCATCAGCAATGCATAGTATATCAACAATCACCTGCTTGTCCCAATTCAATACATTTTTATGTGAGAAGCAATGGCAAAACTCAATGGTTTTCATGAAGGAGAACGACACACACATGATAACACTGCACTCCGGCTGTTGAACTCCATTTTACATTTGATTATTTATCTTCAATAATGATGTCAACATGTACAGATAATTGTGACGCTTCGTCAGACCTAAACTCCTTTGAGTGACGGCCATGTCTATGAATATCTAGAATACGCTTCTTTACTATATCCTCTTCGTACAACGCCGCTCTTCATAAAGCCGCCTCCATTCCTCGTTTTCAGCAGCACTTATCACACATGTTTGTACATGGCAGCAATAATTCATTGTTACCACTCCTAATTATGTGGTCAACTGCTGATACTCGATGGACAACAAAGCTTCAATGTTTCATTCTAATTGTAATACATTTCCACATTTTCGCATTTCCAAGTAATATCTGCTTATCAAGCTATATTTCATATAAACCTCGTCACTTTTACTTCGTCATTTTCCCCCCTTACAGGTTGGAGCATCAGTCATCCTCCTTCGAAACGTTGTTCCCAAAAGGGACTATTCAATGGAATGCGACTGATAATTCGAGATTTACAGCCACATTTGATCGTAGCTGAAATTGTGTCAAATCAACATCAAGGGGACATGATAAACAAGGCTCAAGGTCCTAATTTCTCGTAACTTTTCTGTGCGATTATTTCATTTGCTTCTGACGATTTCATTCCTTTGCAGCTTGCAAAGCCTAGTATATTAGTTTTTGCCTTTTTAATCAACTGACATTATTGAATCTATCAAATCCCCTTACACCCTAAATTCCTAAGGCAAACATACGAAAGCTGCCTCAGGAATTTCCTCAATCATCAATACACATATTCACCTTGCTTCTTACATGACAACCAAGTCACAAAATGCCTCAGCACGATCTACCTATTGAGAGCCTTAACTCACCACCACCTTGCCATTATTTACACGTATGTATCCCTCTATATACTTAGGCCAATCATTGGAAACCGTCGGCATTTACTTGAAAGACCACGTCTTCACCCATGGCCAGCTCTACGTGGTACTGTCACGAGCAGTATCCTTCGCTGGAATTAAGATTGCCACGCCAGAAAACAGCCAGACAAAGAAGATCGTCTTCAAAACATTTTTGACTAATTAGCATCATGGAGCACATGCAAATTTGGCAAACCGACAGATACAAATGCTTTGACATGCTTTGACATCCGTTTGAGACAAAATGCTTTGACAGCCTCAGCAATGGATTTCTCCCCAAACTATCCTCAGACAAACTTCATTCCTTTAAACTTTCAAAGAATATAAGATTCGTGAACAAGCTCTACAGATCGCATACAAAGATAGTCACTTTTGCTTTGAATCCGTTTTAGAAGGGAACAATTATGTGTCTCTTTATTAAAAAATCTGCAGTTGTTGTTGGCTGAAATTTTTAAACTAAGGTAAATTTACATCCAAACTTCATCTTAGGCCATTCTACATCCACATTTTATGAAATATATCTTTGTTGAAAGAACAAAAAATTTTGATTTAAAAAGTGGGAATACTCTACAAATGCCAACAGCCAGACCAACAACATACGCAATCGCATCTGTATCGTTCCTAGGACAACGGCTTTGGCAATGCATTGCCTGAACATTGACAAGAATCAGAGAATATAATTTAGATATGCACAATTTAGGAGAAAAAAGAACCTTAAGATCGATGGAGATGAGCAAAATATATTACAGGAAAGGTAGAAGCTAATGGCTTATCTTGTTAGAAATCCAACTTTCGGGATGTATGTTTTGCACAGTCTACATCTGCATTTATTACCATTCCAGCATCTAATGTTTTTTACAAATAGGAAGGGTGTTTGCGTGTTTCATTTCTTGCGGTAAAAACTGCCACAGTTTGTTTCCAAGGTAACTGATGGACTCAATTTCAAAAGATATGGTTCGAATGGGCTTCGAACAGAGCCCAGCTATAAAACTGCAAGAGTGTCAGCTATGTAATGCTCGAGCAAGGTGTTTATTGCTTTCCTTCACTCTGTACTATTAGTAGGCGGCTCATCACGTGGCTTATTCACGTTTTTTATACAAGAAACTAGTTGATAAGAGACTAGCACTACTCAGACAGCCGAAAATTTAAGAAACTCTGGTACTATGTTTGGAAAGCCCTAAGAAGCTTTTAGATCCTGAATGCAAAGATATCATGGCAAAAACACATATCCTTTATAAGAAACCACGTATAAGAAACCGTAGGCTCAATTTTTTGAAAGTTAACCCTAATCCATATGGGGTGGGGGAGGTTTTATATGCCTAATTGAAGGTGTTGTCGTGCAGTTGTGTAATCCTCTGACTTTGCAGTTAGAACAGTCAGACGGACAGGACTCGATGCCCGGTCGAGCCCCACCACGTTAAGATCATTACAAGGGATCGTGGACCCGATTAGGGCTTAGCTACTTCTCTAATCCCAGCATCTTGCGCTGAAAGTCGCAAGTTCACTTTTTTCATTTTATTTAATCCATATTTAAGGTTGGTATTTACAATAGTAACTAAGAACATAATAATTCAAACCACTATTTACAAAAAAATATACTTCATGCAAAAAATCATCGGCATATTTGCAGGTGCATTTATCGCCAGCCCAGTCTTTGATCCTCTTATTAAAAGCAGAAAGTGTTGGCTCATTTTTAACACTATCATCTAGGGTGTTCCAGAGGAAACTCCCTCTAAAGGACAGCGATTCTTGCCCATAGCCCTGTGTCTTTATTTGTGGCAGTTTGCAAAGATTTCGTATCCTTAGATCAAGATCATAAGCTACATGCTTCTTTTCATGAAACTCCCATACAAGCGATGGGTTAAGATGATTCATGGTCTTGTAGATTTCTGTCATCAACTTCTGCAAGTTTCTAACATGTATACAAAAACTGCCACTTTGAGTGAGCAATGTTTCAAAGGGACATTCGTATTCTTTATAGAGGATCCGAAGAGCACGTTTGTGTGTGTGGTCAATCTCTTTGTATGCACCTTTGTTACAGAATAGCCATATCAAAGAGCAATAATTGAAATTCGATAAGATAACCGCGTTGCAAATTGTTAATGCCTGCGCTCTTGAAAGATATGCATTAAGTCTAGAAAAGGCACTGATTTTCTTGTTAACTTTAGAACATAGCGTTTTAATGTGTTTGTTAAACTTTAATTTGTTGTCAATTTCAACCCCTAGCAATTTAGCATGATCTGTTGCAGATAATTTGTTCTCATTGATGTTAAGCCGCAGTCCTCTCTGCCCTTTTAAGCCAAGGAACATTAGCTGGAATTGTTTTGGGTTTGCAACCATTCCATTGTTTGTAAACCATTCGAGCAATCTACTGAGATCACTTTCCAAATTGGTAACAATTTCTTGTAGGTCTAGCCCACATGAGTATATGGTATTATCATCTGCGAAGTTACAGATCTCAGAGTCTAGTCTCATGAGACATAGATCATTGATGAATATGTTAAAGAGCAAAGGACCCAGGACAGATCCCTGTGGTACTCCAATTTTTATTCTTCTTGCAGTACTTCTATGTGAACCAATCTTTACCCTTTGATGGCGGCAATCCAGATAGCTATACATTAAGCAAAGGCTATTGAAATCGAAATTATAGGCCCCCAGTTTTGCGATAAGGAGGTCATGAGGCAGACAGTCGTAGGCCTTGGATAAATCCATTAGAATTGTTCCTACTATACCTGATGCGTTCAGACATTTCCTCCATTTTTCTATCAACCTCATCAAAGCATGTTGCGTACTATACCCCTCTCTGAAACCACACAAGATTTTTGAGAGTTTATCTTGAAAGTATGGGCATATTTGGTCTTTTAGAATTCTTTCATAGACTTTAGAGGCTGCAGGTAAGACACTTATTGGCCAAAAATTTCCCTTGTAATTGGAATCATCATTTTTGAAGAGAGGGCTGAGATCAGCTTCCTTCAATTCGTTTGGAAACTTGCAATCATAGATTGCCGAGTTGATACAGTCTGTTAGGTAGGGGCAAACTATTTCCCGCGTTGCCTTTAACATACCAGTTGGAATATTCTCACTGTTGGATTTATTCTTGTCCAGCAAGTCTATCTGCTTCATGACCTCATTTGGGCTTACATGAGAGAAACTAGAACGGTCAGAACTAGAACTTTCACCTAATGGTCTAAATTGTTTTTAGTCCTAATCACAGGGACTCCAGGCAAATGTATCAACTTCCTGCCCAATGAAAAATAGGCCGTACTACATAGCCCCCTTTGCGATTGCAAAATTATAACGTAATTCAATCATCGAGAAATAGAAAGTCATAATTCTGCAATCGCAAATGAGGGTAAAAAAATCTTTTCCATGGGGTGGAGAGATTGGTAGATTTCTTGGAGTCTCTGTGTCTTAATGTATTTGTTTATGCAGGAATGTTGCATTTACTTCATTTTATTCTTTTGAAGCTTGTTTTTCTTCATGTCAAAACTTTCCTTTATCCATCTTTCAGAAAATCGCAAAATGTATCAATTTTTACAAAAAAGATGATGAAAGGAGGAAGATTGCAAGGTAATGCCATAAGTTTGAAGTATTTTTTCTTTAAAGCTATGAAGTATGATATGATATATCGTGGGGCAAACTATTCCCAAAATACCGGACGAGATTCTTGGATTTTAAACATCTCTCCGAATTTGAAAATGATTTTGGTGTGGACGCAGATTATTTTTTAAAAGGAAAGAGAAAAGATGCCTTCTCAAAAATATTCTGATACGTGTAGTCATTGCCTTAATCTAATGATACTTGCCTTGGATTCATCTTGATCTAAAGAGATCATTTTATTTCCTTTGTTTTATATAAACACCTTAGGAAACACCTTAATAATACAAAATAATATAAATACCAAATCTCCATTTCGGAGCAGTTACAAATTAAACTATGTAACACTGGTAAACTAAATTAAATTAACTAAACAATGATTAAAGGAATCTAACCTAACACAACAGAACCAAACAGAACCTAACACAAATTGAAACTATTTACAAAATCTTTTGAACTCTCTTATTATTCTTTTAAGCATTTTTGGGTCATTTGAAAGGAGTTGATCTTTGCTACATTTTTTCATGTCAAATTTCTTGCATTCCCATAGATGTTCTATATTTTCTTTAAGTTTACCATATCGTCTACATGTATTATTGTCATACCTAGCCATGTAGTTTGCTTTTAAGTCTATCATATTAAGTTTGAGCATCAAGAGATCTGATGCTGTTTTTGTATCCTTTAGATTATCCTTGAATCCAAAATGCGAGTTTCGAATCAGACGTAACTTAGTTTCTGAATTTTTATTATTTTCCTCATTTAGTCTATCAACTATTTTTTCCGTGACTATCTTTGACCATTCTTTTTTTGTCATGTCGCTTATATGTTTTTCATTTGCTGTTATCCCTAGTCTTTTTTGTTCATCATACACTATTTTTACTAGTCTGCTGTCAGGCATGTTTAGGATCTTTTTTAAATACATAGGTTTTCTTATAATAATTCTACCGGGTTCGCCAAAATAAACTATGCACGTTTGGCAGGCCACAATAAATCGTACACTGGACCGATTTAGAAGATTTATGACTTAATCGTTAGCAGAAAGCCTGAATTAGATACTGGAAATTTTTGAAAATTTTTCTTCTTCAGTTTTTAGAGCTAGAAGCGAGTTCCCTAAAATTTTAGATTTCGAAAACATTGAAAATGATAAAAAAACATCGATCAAATTTTCTAAATAATCAAAATGAATGGACAAAGAGAGAACTTTTTCGTGGTGATTTGCGATTTAGCAATTGACCAATTGTAACCTGCTGTACGAGAGTTCGTACTAAACCCCCAAATCCTCCTGAAAACATTTTCTCTTCGTTCACTCATGTTGAATCTTTTAAAATTTGATCGACGCTTTTTAATCATTTTCAATGTTTTCGAAAACGAACATTTTAAGAAACTGGTTTCTAGCTCTAAGAACTGAAAACGGAAAAATTTACAAAAAGTCCTAGAATCTAATTCAGGCTTTCTGCTAAAGATTAAATCATAAATCTTCAAGACCGATCCAGTGTACGATTTATTGTGGCCTGCCAAACGTGCATGGTTTATTTTGGCGCACCTGGTATGTTCCATCGTCTTGGAACATAGTCTTGAGCAACCTTCAGCATGGAATTCATAGTGGATTTATTTGCGGATATTAGTAAGATATCATCTTGATATAGTAGATATGGAATTTTAATTTGACCTAGATTGATACCCATAGAGTCATCTTTTTTTTCTCTAAAGCCTTTATCTATGAAATTTGCACATATAGGTGCAGCCCACAGCGTTCCTTGCTTGACATTTTCACCAATTTGAAATTGGTTGCTGGTCCCATGATCATTCCTAATGGTGGCTGTGCTTTCTTTATTTAGTTCATATATGTTCAGGAGAGCTTTCCCTTTCACCCCACTTTTGAAAAGGTCGAGAAGGCATCCTTTTAGCCATAGTTTATCAAAGGACTTCTCAAGGTCCAGGAAAGTTAGTATGATATTGCAACCTATGTACTTGTAATAATCACATACAGCTTGCAACACAAACAGGTGGTCCAGTGTTGATCGGTCTTTTCTGGCTCCTGCTGCATATTCTGAGAAATTATTTTCAAGGTTTATTTTATGTCTCTCAAGCATCACACTTTCAAATAGTTTTGAGCAAGCTACAGTAAGGACATTACCTCTCCAATTTTTTAGCTGGGCCTTTTTTCCTTTCCCTTTAAAAAGCATTTTGATAACAATTGACTTCCAGTTTTTTGGTATTTCTGCATTTTTGTAGATGATATTGATAATTTTCAAAAGAGATTCTTTCAGATCTTTCCTAGCATCAATGAATAATTGATTGGGCAGTTGATCATCCTCGGGACTCTTTTTGCTTTTGAGAAATTTCATGGCCTCTTCAAGCTCTGTTAACCCAATTACTACCGGGCTTTTTCGACCATCGTAGTACCGGGGGGGGGGGGCACAAAGTGCCCCCCTCCGTAACTTCGCCAATATTGCAGATATGAGTATGAAACTTATTGCAATGGTGTACAGAAACAAAATCTACACAATAGGCTACTTTTTTAATTCTTCATAACATCAATGACGTCACTATGACGTCATAATTGAAGAAAATTGCACTTTTTGCTAACTATTAGCAATATTAGCAATATTTAAGTTCTTAGTTGATAAATTCTTTCATACTGCTACTAGAATGCATCCCAAAGCATCACTGAATAAAAATTGGCAATGTAATGTCAATTTAAGCTTATTATTTATATCATATATTCATCATTTATTTGCATCAGTTTGTAATTGTTTCATTTAAACCCCTAATTTCTTATCAAAATACTCTAAAATGCCTCAAAATTGTTAATAACAATCAATAGAACCAATTGTGACCATTTAAGGTTATCTAATACATTTGTTGTTATTTAAATGACGTCATAAACTTTGATGACGTCATGAATGTTAAATGTGCTGACGTCATCAAAAATGGAAAAACTATACATCATCTGAAAGCTCTCATCCAGAGCTATCGAATGGTGGCATTCTCAACGTTCTACGATCATCCTTGTTAAAACTGGACATGCTTCTTTAATTGTCTGGCTGACCACGTGTTGAAAAGAGGTTAGTCACGTGATCAGTATCTACCATTTTGAAAATAAGTTGCAAATTTTAATTAGTCTATGAAATTTTAGGAAAAGTCGCAAAGTTTCAGCTCTTTATCTTTTGAAATGACGACACTACA
>REGL01002878.1:8875-19731 GCA_004194395.1 Aurelia aurita complex sp. Pacific
AGTTCTCCAAAAAAAGATAATGAGTTCTTCCTACCTCCTTAACTACCTAGCTACGTCAATGGACGACAAAGGCTTAGTTCTGACAATTCTGAACTCAATATTACGGACCACGGAACAATGGACTACAGAGCTCACACCGTTGCTACCAGCTCCAAATCTGCCGTACTAACATTCTACTTATATACAATTGGCGAAAGTTCCAGGATAAAATAATTGAACTATTTCAACTTTCTTGAAAGAAAAACTTCGCTAATGCTCCGTGAGTCGCTCCAAGGGTACTTTTATTATCTAGAAGACATCCTTTCATGTCAATTTCAAAAATTTTGACACTGATTCAGGGGGTCCACACATAGCTTTACATTGAGTGCTCTGCAAAAGAAATACCTGTTTAGTCATAACTGTTGAACCACTTGATCTATGACGATGAAACAAGCATTGTTGAACTTGTCTTAAAACCGGCTTTCATTTTGTATGTAGTTTTTAGATTTTGATGACGTCATCAATAATTGGTTGTTGCTCGTGCGTACTGACGAAAAACCATGCTAGGCTTCATTCACTTTTCGAAAAATGAGCAACATCATATGATGCAGCAGGTCTCTTTATGTAAATGCACAGGGTGTCCCAAAAAATTTGTTCGACGTTTGATTAAATATTAAAAAACAACGAAATACTGAACGGACTCCATGGTAAGATAACCATATTGCCGAGATTTCAAATTAATTTTAGATACCAGAAGGTAGCAAATCGGCTAAATATTCACGGAGTTACGAGCTTTTGAAGATCAAGTTTGTGCGAAAGCTGAAACCAGACGCCCCTAAATTGCATATTTTGTGAAAGTGGAATCTCGTTTATTCAAAGCAAATAAATGGAGTTTCAAAAGCACTTTCGATAAACTAGCTTTCTATAACATTGAATCAAGGTTATGGATGCTTGGAGGAATTCTGTCCAGCACAATTTGGAATTTCCCCGTCTCTCATTGATTAGGTGTTCATTCCATATTTTTAGATACTTGCATTCTTAAGCAAATTTTGGCAACGGTTACAAGAAATAAATAACTTTGGAAGTCCTATTTGGTTTGCTTTGATATCGACGAGAGGTAAAACATTGGACAGTCTTCTTTTACCTCGATTTTAGGACGTCTTTTAGGAGAACAAGTCAGTTAGGGCACCTGGTTTCAGCTTTCGCACAAACTTGAACTTCAAAAGCTTGTGACTCCGTGAATTCTTAGCGGATTCGCAAGATTCTGGCGTCTAAATTTAATTCAAAATCTTAGGAACAGGGTTATTTAACCAGGAGAATGTCAATGTTATTATCAATTTTTAACATTAAATCAAACGTCGAACAATTCTTCTGGGACACCCTGTAGCTTTTTTCTGCAATTTTTTAAAGCAATTTATAATTAATTTTAGACAAAAATCGCTCTCTTTTGCGTACAAAATGAATAAATGCTGACATAAGGAAAAATATTAGAGTTACGAAGCAAAAGTTTCGAGAATTAGAATTACTAGGAGATATTCCTTCTATGTTTGAAATCTCATATCAATATCTTTTATCGATTTGGAGATACAAAGTGACATTGTCCATGTGGTTTTACACCCAAAAATTAGCAACAATTGCTGACGTCAGCACTTAACAACGTGACATAAACAAAAACGAATTGCGTCATCTTGTTTGCATTGTCGCATTTGTCACTTGTGCCAAGTTTCAAGTCTCTAGCACTTATGGTTCTGAGAATGAAGAGGGGGGAACACTGTGCCCCCCCTAGTCTCCCCAAAGTTTCAAAAAGCCTTGTCTGGATGGGGTTAAGAACCTGTTTCATTGTGCGGTGATTAGGTTGTAATCGATTTACTGTAAAACTAGATGTGCACTATCAACGGAAATATGAAAGTATTACACCAATGACCTCCGTGTACGAAAATAAACACAAATGGCTTTGATTTTGATTGACGCAAAGTTTCAACATTTATGTTAAATTTCACGCATGGTTAAGCTTGGCTCCCACAGGGATTTAATTCGTGTTGAATAACGTAAAAAAAGTCTAACAAACTCGGGTTTACTTCTCAGAAGTTGATATCAAAAAGTTAAACTTCAAGGATCCCATTCCCGTTAGCAACTGGCGTTGAAGGCTTTGCGTTTATTGAGGAAACGATGTTTCCATTAAAATAAAAAATAGATTTGATTTGTCGCAACAGGCTTAGCATGACTTAACATGAAATAAATCAGGGAATTGGCTCTTCAAACGCAGAAGCTTCCCTAAAACAGTAGTGAATAGATTGGCAATGGTAGCAAACTTACAAAAGAGATGGTTGCAGAAATCGTAGTTTTAATCAAAACCTTGCTACCCCTTTAGAAATTAACCCAACCCTGCTACTCGTATCCACCCAGGGCTGTAGGAAGAAGCTTCGGATTGGGGGGCAATAGAGAACAATACACCTAATTAATTCGTGTGACGTAGCACCATTGTTTTCAAAATTATTGGGGTGGCTTGAGCCCCCCCTACCCCCCCCCCCCCGCTTCCTACGGGCCTGTATCCACCACAATTAAGATAATAACCCACCCCCGCCGTGCTTATCTGGCACGATTAAGATAATAACCCACCCCTGCTACCTGTATCTACCACACTTAAGCCTGGTTTTCATACAGCCATAAGGTAGCCGCAGCCATTGCCCAAACCATTGCCGCCGGCGTGCAGTAATCGTTTCAACTTGAATGATGGTTGTGGTACCGTACCGACTTGGAAAAAGTAGAATCATTTAAACTTTTTTCGATCCTTACGGCATCGCACCGGTAATGGTNGGGCCTGTATCCACCACAATTAAGATAATAACCCACCCCCGCCGTGCTTATCTGGCACGATTAAGATAATAACCCACCCCTGCTACCTGTATCTACCACACTTAAGCCTGGTTTTCATACAGCCATAAGGTAGCCGCAGCCATTGCCCAAACCATTGCCGCCGGCGTGCAGTAATCGTTTCAACTTGAATGATGGTTGTGGTACCGTACCGACTTGGAAAAAGTAGAATCATTTAAACTTTTTTCGATCCTTACGGCATCGCACCGGTAATGGTTGCAATACTAGATTCAGACGTTTCCATGTCAATCGTTCGACTGCGGTACCGGGGTATGACAAATTGAAGACGGCAGAAGACAGCCGCCAGCAACCTCCTGGCACTTACAGCTATATGGAAACCAGGCTTTAAGATAATATCCCACCCTATTTTTGAATGCATCCACCACGATTAAGATAATATCCCACCCCTGCTATGCGCAACCACCTCGATTAATAACCCACCACCTTTTACGCGCATCCACCACAGCTACGATAATATCCCATCCCTAATGCTTATACCACCACCATCAAGATAATAACCCACCACCTTTTACGCGCATCCACCACATCTACGATAATATCCCATCCCTAATGCTTATACCACCACCATTAAGATAATAACCCACCACCTTTTACGCGCATCCACCACATCTAAGATAATATCCCATCCCTACTATGCTTATACCCCTACAAAAATTCAGTTTCATGCTTCAATATCCCACTACATACAATGTAAATCAAAACTACATTAAACACGCAGAAAGAAAATTACAGAAAAGAAACTACCAAATATAACAAAGGTACAAGGAAAACTATACAAAACAGGAATTGTATGCAGGGCAATTCCTTATGGAGGAGCTCTCTCAGTAGGTAACCAAATTGAAGAGAAAGCACCCACTTGTAGCAATAATGAGTAATGATCAGTTTGATATATTCTTTCATGGCTGTTTACAGCTACAATCAGTTGATGTAACTTTGTCAAAAAAGTATGATTTCAAGTTTTTACGAAATCTGATGGCAGATGAGGATTTCTTTATTTCTATCGGAATGGCGTTCCACATCTTTAGCACCACAGTAACACAGAGACGTAGGAACCGGGGGAGCAACTGGGCACGTGCCTCCTCCCAAGATTTCGAAATGAACAAAAAAGTGCCCCTTTTATTTTCAGGAATTGCCCCTTTAGTTTAATAAAAAGTGCCCTTGAATTGTTGTGCCCCCTTCCAAGTTTGAGATGCCAACTATGTCCCTGCAGTAAAGTATTGACCTAAATCCATATTGATTAGTGTTTTTCTGAGTTAAGAAAATATCATTCTTGGTAGATTGCCGAGTACCATATTGATGAACAGATTCGTCTAAATAAAAAAAAGTCAAAATAAGCAGGAGAGATCTTATTTACATATTCAGGTGAGCAATTTTTGATGAAAAAGATCATGCAGCTTTAAAATGTTAAAGTTACCGAATATAGGAATAACATGATAAGGAAGCTGCTCAAATAAAATTGTACTTAAAACCCTCATCTTTAACAAAAACAAATTTAGCTTTCCATATACTTGAATACCAATTACGATGGCGGGCAAGCGCGGTGCCGCAGGTGACGTGTGGAAAGCCTAGTTTGATATAATATGCTACGCGTATCCACAGCACCTACGATGATGTACCACCCCGTTTACGCGCATCCATCATAGTGGTGCGTATAGGTTTGCTAGTGCTGAGTGGAGATAAAGGAATCAGATTAAAACATTGAACGAATGCAGGGAATGACGTAGTCAGTCTAATTCGGAATTTCCCAATCCCGCTTGGTAAACCATGTACCTGGTGCGCCAAAATAAACTATGCACGATTGGCAGGCCACAATGAATCGTACACTGGACCGATTTTGAAGATTTATGACTTAATGTTTAGCAGAAAGCCTGAATTAGATTCTAGGACTTTTTGCAAATTTCTCCGTTTTCAGTTTTTAGAGCTAGAAGCGAGTTTCTTAAATGTTCGTTTTCAAAAATATTGAAAACGATAAAAAAATGTCGATCAAATTTTAAAAGATCCACCATGAAGACAAAGAGAAAACGTTTTCAGGGGGATTTAGGGGTTCAGTACAAACTCTCGTACAGCATATTACAACTGGTCGATTTTAGATCGCAAATCACCACGAAAAAGTTCTCTCTTTGTCCATTCATGTCGATTCTTTAGAAAATTTGATCGATGTTTTTTGATCGTTTTCGGTGTTTTCGAAAACTAAAATCTCAGGGAACTCGCTTCTAGCTCTGAAAACTGGAAATGAAAAACTTTGCAAAAAATCCCAATATCTAATTCAGGCTTTCTGCTAACGAATAAGTCATAATTCTTCAAAATCGGTCCGGTGTACGATCTATTGTGGCCTGCCAAACGTGCATAGTTTATTTTGGCGCACCCGGTAGAATAAAGCCTGGAATCATCCAATAGCGCTCCCTCTTTAGAAGGTCAAGCCCTTTCTAAGTTCTACGATATAAAAATTGACTCGAATATTCTTCAGAATCCATACGATCATAGGTTCATCCCAAACAAATCTATTTACAAATATGTACATAATCAAAAACTCCAAGTCGGCTTTTTCTTGTGTACATCTTTATAAATTGCCTATATGGATGGTTAGGCCCTCTTCAACGGTACACGTTTTATACATTGCCTATATATACAAGATTACTGTAACTTTGCTAGGATACATTAGGCACCATAGGCTCCTATTAATTACAGAATAAAATACTTTCTAGAATCACAACACCTTTCTCTCCCTGAAACAATAGAACGTATCTCTCTAAATAGTCTGCAAGTGTACACAGTTACATGGGTTAATCCTAAGTTACCTATCATTCATTGTGAAATGTCAAAGCGTTCAAGAATAAATTGCTCCTAATTTAGTCATCATGCTTCTCGCAGCTGTTCTAAATTCACTATTCAGCATTACATATAAGATAGGGTTTACTGCACTGTTAGCATAGTGGAAGCATTTAACAACAATTACGGTGTTCATTGAAATAGGTACATTGACACAAGCCAGAATCACAACCATCATAAACGGTGTCCATAAAACCAGAAAAGTCCCAATTATTGCACCAATAATCTTTGCAGCCTTCAGTTCTTTGTTCAGGCGCCTAAGGCGAACCATGCTGTTGAGTTTCGTCTGAGCCAGGCGTTGTGATCTGAATAACTTTATTGACCTGAGGCAAGAAAGTGTGTATATTTGATAAGCTCAAGTTTTTATACCTGCGGTAAGGGACGTACCCCCGTCAAAGATCTTCTGGACGCAAAAATCAGATTGGGTACATTTGATCGGAAGCGTAAAAGAAAAAGTCAATCGTGAGTTTTTGCTCAATTTCATCACCTTTCATAAAACGGAACAAGGCCAATAGGTTGCTTGAAATTTCTTGCTTGTTTTTTATCGCTAGCATTTTTACCCATCGGATCGAAATTTACTCAATCTGATTAATCATTGTGGATGCAGTGTATGTCCTTCAACTCCGTGTACAAGATTAAAAGCAATGTTTATGTGCTAATGGCTTTAGAAATACGTCAGGTAATTGAAGAAGGAACTTGTGACACAAAACATCCAGATCTCTGACATAACAAATAAATCTTGGCTCCTCGAAATTGATTTAAAGGTGCTCTACATGATTTTACAAAACAAGATGAAGAGGCGGCAGCCAATATTATTTCAAGTTAGAAAATCCGCTCTAATTAGTTCGCTCAAGCTGAATTAAAAAGTAAAGAAGTAAGATTACTTTGATGCACTTGATGAACGACATCTCCGACTTGCTTTCGAACCTTGTGTGCTTTCAGTTGTTGATTTCAGAGGATACTGTGGGTTTTTGATTGTTTTCTTGTTCTCTTGATTTGTTTGCATGGAGTGTGATGTGTTCTCTTCAAGAATTTCATTTGATTTCTTGATTAAACACTCTGTTTCACTGCTTTGTTCTATTTCCAATGAACACTGAACGAAAGAAGTTTCCATACAGGGTGTCCCAAAAATTGTTCGATGTTTGATTAAATATTAAAAAATAACGAAATACTGAATTGGCTCCACGGTAAAATAACCATGTCGCTGAGATGTTAAATTTTATTTAGACACCAGAAGCTAACACATTGGCTAAATATTCACAGAGCTACGATCTTTTGAAGATCAAGTTTTAACGAAAGCTGAAACCAGACGCCCCTAAATTGCATATTTTGTGAAAGTAGAATCTCGTTTATTCAAAGCAAATCAAATGGAATTTCAAAAGCTTTTTCGATAAATCAGCTTTTTATATCATATAATCAAGGTTATGGATGCTTTGGGGAATCCTGTTCAGCACAATTTGGAATTACCCCGTCTCTCATTGATTAAATTTAATTCCATGTTTTTGGATACTTGCATTCCTAACTAAATTTTGACCACGGCTATAAGAATTAAATAGCTTTGGAAGTCCTATTTGGTTTGCTATGATATCGACGAGGCGTAAAACATTGGACAGTCTTCTTTTACCTCGATTTTGGACGCCTTTTTGGAAAACAGATCAGTTAAGGGCGTCTGGTTTCAGCTTTCGCACAAACTTGAACTTCAAAAGCTTGTAACTCCGTGAATTCTTAGCGGATTTGCAAGGTTCTGGCATCTAAAATTAATTTAAAATCTTAGGAACAGAGTTATCTAACCAGGAGCCTGTACATTTTATCATTATTTTTTGACATCTAATCAAACGTCGAACAATTTTTCTGGGACACCCTGTAGATTATTTTCTCTCAAAATCAGAGATGATCCCAGGGAAGGAATGGTAGGGCGAGGGGGAAAATACTGCCAGAATGCCGACAGTGAGCAAAGCAAGAAAATTTTCATTAAACCCCGCCATTCAAATTCAATTCAAGTTCACTGAGATTACAAGGCAGCAAATGAATCTGATGCTGCAAGTTATGAAAGTGCCGACAGTGCATAGAACTTTTCAAAAATTTAAGTGCCGATGGGGGGCTCAATTAGATTGCGAGGAGCTTCTTTTCCCCGTGCCCCTTACTGGCGCCATCCCGGTTAAAAATAGGATGAAATGTTTGTCTAGACTCGATACAACGTCCCAGTTACAGCAAAAACAACATTATTGTAATTGAATTGAATTTTTATTGCTCTAACTGGGACTTATGACCAAATTTCTTAAATACTGGCCCAAAATGGCCACTGGTAGCACCTTTGTGTCGCACCAATGAGAGATCAGAATTGCATAGTAAAACAAAGCGATTTTATAACATGCCAATAGTAGTAGTAGTAGTAATTTATTTTATGTGGGCTGATACGGTTTCTAGCTATTTAAAGCTAATTTAGGCCCACTGTGCATGCCGCATCCAGGCATGGGACCCCTAGTTTAACGTCCCTTCCGAAGGACGGCGCGAGGTGAGTTGCGAGGTCAGGCCTCGGAGGTCACCCATCCGGAGTTTGACGTCACTCGACCGAGCTTAACTTCAGTCACCTGACGGAAACTGTTTAAGACACTCGGCCACTCACCCGCTCAGAACCTTCCATTGATAGTGAGGCTCAGAACGACAATTTTCGGTAAATTCTTACTTGAATTTTCGGAGTATGACAAACTATTCGGTTTTATCCTCGGTTATTCGGTCGGCCTGGCAAGTTGATTTACACAAATTGGAGGACATCGAAGGTCAGTTCAATGTAAAATTACGAGATTGCCAGAGGGCAGTTTACTCGAAAGTGTTGCAAAATAAAAATGTATTTGTTGCGTGTGCTCCGACAGGATCTGGGAAACATTTTGCTTCGCTTCTTTGTCGGCTATTTTGGCGGAGAAAAACAGAGCAGAAGATAGTGGCGCTGCCGAGTATTTGCATCGGAACAAAACCTTGGTTGTTTCCCCGCTGTCAAGCTTGATGGTGGAGCAAGTTAGGAGACTAACACCATTGGGAATAGATGCAGGTTATTCAAAAGGGTCCATCGATTTGCGGTTAATCACACCAGAGGCTATTTTTAAGTCAGATTGGAGAAAGCTGTTATCACCGCCTCCCTACACTTCGGCGAGGCACATTGTATATCAGTCCAGTGGATATGTGCTGAAATTGTTCAATTTGTGTTAAAAGCATGAAGCTTGGCAGACCTATGCAGTTTTGTGTGCTGATCATTTTAAGATTTGAAGCCACTTCCGGAAATGCCTTGATGACATCATTATGACGTCACCACCATTAAAAAATTTTACCCGAAGATGTAAGCACTCTCAAAGCCAAGACTGGCTCAGTTTTTTTGTCAAAAACATCCTACACGCTTGCAAAACTGACAACTAGAGAGCTAAATAATAATCTGATCCCAGGGATTGCTATCATAACACCAGCAGATGACGTCATAGCTTCATTTATTTGTCTTCAGATCAATTTCGTAAAGATAAAAACAGCCGAACTTTTACGTTTTAATGGTGCCTTTAAAAAGTCCTCTAACTGAAACTGAACGAATTTAAATTTACATACAGTAATGCCCTGCATATAAGAAACAACTTTTTCAAGTTCAGGTCTGACGCCCTTCCCATAAAATGAAATATACTTCAAATCATGGTAAAGTTTCTTATTACAAAAATCATATACTATGAATTAACCACTCAGGCACGAGCTCTATGACTGTGATATAAAACAGGTTATTTTGATTTATATTTGTAAATTTTCACTTCCAGGAGATGCTACAGTTATTCCAGAAGGGTACTTTTTCCTAAATTTGCATTGGAATCAAATTAATAAGAAACAAATTTTTTTCAGACCTTGTAAAGGGGTATCAATTTGAAAATCAGGATCTGTGTTTTTAAAATTTGCGTTTCTTATATGCGGGATACTACTGTGTTTGACTGACAAAGAATAGTGTTCCAAAGAAGGCAATCAGCCTGTTCGAAACGCTATGAAAGCGAAGCTCTCCAGTCAGCATCTGACGATCAGTTCGACTAATGTGGAGTATCAATTTGAAGTGAATACACGATTGTATTTTGTAACTAAACTAAAATATTTGGCAGTCCCTAGCATGTCAGTATTGTGAAGCCACGAATCCTAATTGCAGTCTCCACTGCAGAAGCAAAGTGCTGTACATTCTAGTCCTGCTTTTCTGCACTTGCAAGCATTTTTGCAACCTTTTTTACAACCGCACTTAACAGGATGCGAAGAGCATCAGCCACTTCTGGTAAATCGGTCCATCTTGGTTGCCATACACCTTCATTGCTTGTTCATCCGCATTGCTCTGGGCTAACTAATGACTGAACAGGGGCAAACATTTGTTTCCAACAATTGGCTTGCAAGGCAGCTCTATGAACGCGATGAAGCAATGAGGCATGCGTTGGTGGAATGTTTTCAATGGCTCGGTTCTTTTTCGCGAAGAGCTCTAGTCGAACTTCGTTTACAAATGATGATTCACTTGTGGGATGGTATAGAAATACAACAAATTGCTCGATAATAACCATATCTTCATCAGTTATGACCGAGGGATTTTGCTCAATCGAAAGAAAAGACTGTGTGACAGTCGGAGTAATTTCCTAAGTTTTCATCGCAGATTTCTTTCCTTTCCTCGCAAAAAAAGGAAACTGTATCACAGCCAGTGAATGCATGAAACATAGGTAATGCAAGGGCCTTTTCCTCGCCAATAAGTACAGCTATCTTGTTGACATTGATGTATCTAAAGTATTGCCGTGATCCAAATGCAATTGTCAGCTGTAAGTCCTTCAATCTCACTACAGCAGCGAATCCGAGAACTACGACATCAGTATCAACTGTATGAATGATTGCACGATTCATTCTCTGCCGTTGCTGAGCATCCTTTACATGTACACAAATCCTGGTATCAGCCTCCTCGTGGTTGCATGGATTGATCAGGGATGTGTCTCGTGGAGGCCAGCATAAAGCATTCTCTCCTTTTGCCACTATGACGGTCTTCCCTTCGGGTCTTAGATTTTCGTGTATGAACTGCGCGAGGTACGAAAAAAGCTCGGTCTTATTGTCACTGTGGCGCAGAAAAGACTTCCAATCCGTGGGGACTTGTAAATTGCTTTTCACGC